>OENT01000400.1:0-123180 GCA_900239685.1 Rotaria macrura | reverse complement strand
GGGGGGGGGGGGGGCCTTAACGACCCTATTTGGCTTATACCAGCTGTATTACGCGAATACCGGCTAGTACCAGCGTATCAAGACTAGAACTGGTTACTGGTATGAACCGGTGATATGTAATTCACTATCATTGTTACATCCCTATGGATGTTCATCTTCGCTGTTGTGCATAACTAAGTAAATTAGATGCACATTCTGTTTTTACTGGCAGTCGGTTTTTTAAAAACACTGAACAAAAATATTCTTTGATGCAGAGATTTCTATGATTATCTTTATTGTTTCTTATAATGATGAACAATGCATCGAAGTAAAACTTATTTTATGAAGTTAAGTATAACGAAAAAACATGCATCTTACCTATTTAAAAAACTGAAAACGAACAACTTTTTAAATATTTTATTTCAAATATCGACCAATATTCTATTCTAAAAAAATTAATTAAGTAACCCAGGAGGAAGGTTACGGTCCACTGTAAATTACCGTAACTTCACCGTAAACGGCCGTTTCTACGCCGTAATTACACCATAAACGACCGTATTAATACTGTATTCCACCGTAAACCAGGTCCATGATTTACGACCGTATTCTCACCATACTTTTGCCGTAGTTGTATTGTATATTGATCGGATACGACCGTATTCACGTTAAAATACGGTCGTAAATCATGGACCAGGTTTACGACCGTATACGCTCCGTATTTGACCGTAAACGGCCGTATACGTTCCGTATGCTTTCACCTGGGAAGTTTAAAAAGTTTTTACTATAAGATCATTCACTCTATTTCCGATGGAAGACTTCAAAGATTACAACATGGCGATTACGAAAACATACGCAGACAACATTCTTCAATTTTATGTGTTATGATATATCGCTCTCATTTTCTATAAAAATAGTTATTATAGTGTCCTTATAATAATGGAAAACATGCTAATTAATATTATTATAGTGCGTATATGAAAATGTATACCCTTCAAAGATAGATATATTTTTTTTCTTAATTTTTTCAGTAACCAAGATTTCGAGTTTTTTCCACTGTTGTTTCATTGATAAAAAGAATGACTCATCTTGATTTTATTAAAAAGCAAGATAAGTCGACAGCTCTATTCTTAAACTTCTTGAAGGTACTGTAAAACGATTCATTCATGTGATTCATGAAGATAAGAACAATATCCATCTATGTATGGCTCAGTGCAAGTTATGCTTGGCTTGTAATTAACTGATCATGGGTTCAAATCTTGGTTCAAGCTATTGTTCGAAAAATGACCACTCTGTTGTCCATGGTATTTAGGTGTTATATCATAGTTTAATATGATGCGTCGGCTATGGGCATCGGCTAAGGGAAATGCACTATATAAGGGAAAATATGGACCCCATGATGGAGGCACGTATAGAAAAAAGGGATTGGCTACAAATTATTCAAATAAGGATCACAATAGTGATTTGTAACTCATGTAGAAACAGTCAAGGTATGCGCGATTTTAAAGTTGAGTATTTTAAGCAAAAGAAAATCATCAGAGCTGCTTAAGTTTTTGAAAAGTGTGCAATGTTTTGCTTTGCAGAATAAAACTAAGTACCTTGAGGATACTGGTACGAAAAGAATGCAGTTTATTAAGGTTTTCCTATTATTCAAACGTGATTCGTATTTCTCTCATGTCTCTTTGATTTTTAAATTGAACCACCACGTAGCCTACTCAAATAAGTGTAGATAAGTCACTATTTGTTCTCATTATTGATTGCAGATACCATGAATTTGTCTACATGAGTCACTAATCACTAGTGTGATTTCTATTTAAATAATTTGTAGCCAATCCCTCTTCTCTACGCATGCCTCCATTATGGCGTGCATGTTTTCCCTTAAATGGTGCATTTTCCTCAATCGATGCTTACAGTCGGCTTAATTCCAACACAGAGTGATGATAATTTTTAATTGTTTGGGGTGAAAAAAGTGAACGCGTAGGGTAACGCATCTTGTATGCAGACGAGCTTAGACGCAACTGCTTTTGAGTGCGTTTCCACGCTTGAAAATGTTGCATTCTAGATGCGTGAAGAGCCATCGTTCACAAATGCTCAGAGACGTGTTACGACACAAAAAAAAGTTACACTGGTGATCAACGTATGATATCTTAGTCCCGAATTCGAGTATTTTCGGGTAAGATTCGCCTCAAACACCTTTCCGACTCAGTCGCAAGCCTTTTCAAATAGAACTTGACAAGCTCTGTTCGATGCAAGTGTCAAAACTGAAAAAAAATTTGTGTATCCCCATAGAACCCAAAATAACACGAAAGAAACTGCGAAAACGTTGCCGATTATTGGTATACACTGGCATGATTGGCCTAGAAGATCTTCCTAACGTTCTCTTGCTGGTTCCCAAATAATTTTCGATAAGCTCTATCGAATGGACATCTTTTCATCTCGACTGGGTACTAGCATTCTTTGGAAATCGGCCTTTTTCTACCTGAATCTCCAGGTTAAGGATGTAGTTTTGGATCCTATCGTAATACCTACACTCTCAAGATACAGCTAATTCGAATATCTGAATCAAAGGATTTATTATCGTCAACTTTATAAATTACCGTTATTTTCCAAAGCAGATCACTTCATCACGATGAGCAGACTGGACTCAGTAATTCACTAAATTTAATATTAAGTACGAAAAAATGCAATTCCAAATTTATAGTTTTAATGGCCTACTACTCCTTCAGATGATCAAGAAAGTTGTACCAAAATAGCTCATTATAGCACTTTTGTTTTGTAGATTTATGCTCTTGTCGTCTTCGAAAAGACTGTCGTTGTTGAGGAATCGAAGGTATGCGACTGTCTTTAGAGAATCATGTTAGTTCTTCTTTACTCAATCCTGTTTTTTTAGAGCAAATCGTGTCTTTTATTTTTATGCATCTTGAACAAGCATAGTTAATTACATTGTGAAAAATTTTAGATTGTAAAGTTTTCGATCAGCTGATTTGTAGATTTTGGTTTATTGCTATTCTATTTAGCTTGACTCAATTCATCATTTCCAAATATAGTTTTACGTTTGTGAAAATAGCTTTTACTGAAATTTTCCACGTTACTAAGTTCGCATGAGTCATCGCTTAATGCTTTTATGTAGTATGAATCAGATGAATTTCTCTATTTGTCATAAGAACTTCCGAATCGATCAAGAAATTTTGTGCATCTGTCAGACTGCTTTTTGAAGTGTGCTTTTCGGTGAAAGTTGAAATGTATGCAAAGCATGATGTTTTCATCTTTATATTGTTTTTACTTTTCTATAAGAAAGCAACAACTATTTTTTTATTCTTCAGGTAAGTGGCAGATTTTTTTAGGAAGAATTTGATATATTTACATCAATCTCACAGGTTTCTAGACATGCAAGTCCTGTGGAATCTTCACAGTTAGCCGCGTAGACACCGAGAGTTTGTACATATGTTCAAGTACTTGTAAAAAGAAAGTTTACAATCATACCCTAATAAAGAATTTTGTAATATACACACCAACACCGCTTTTCAAAGGAACAATAGATTTTTGAAACTTTGAGTTCCACATTTCATCAAGAAACGAAACTCATGAAAAGTCAAAAGTCACATGGTGAATTGTTTGTGTCAAACATAAAAGCAATGTATGAGTCGCCACTCACTTGTCCCTTTACGGAGTTGACTGCTCTGCTTTTTCTGACAGTTTTCAGTATTAAAAAATTGAGTCACGTGTTTGGTAGACATCATTCGTCTGCATGTTGCATTTATGCCATTTACTTTATGAAAGAAAGAAAAAAAAACAAGTTACTCTATGTGATCTTCGTTGATAATGTTGAAAGAAAAACAACCATCTACATGTATAATATTTTATGCTGTTTAAGTTATTATACATTCAATTACTTTAGAAATGTTTTCGCCAACAGTTCAATATGAATATGTCAATGAAGATTCAATCGACAGCGAGCTTATCTGCATTATTTGTACACAACCGTTTCTATCACCTGTATGTATTAAATGCGGACACACGTTTTGTCGATTGTGCATCGATACCTGGGTGAAAAGCAATCCATCTTGTCCGATATGTCGCCAAAACTGTTCGCATGGATTTATATCGACTAAGACGAAAATCAAATATCTGTGTCATCAGTTAGATTCTCTTCTTGTTCGATGTCTCCGATGTCATAAAACAGATATTCCACGAAGTGACTTTGACAAACATTTTAAGAAATGCTCAAAAAAACGAAAAACAGTCCTGTCCAGACTTTTCTACGATCTTACAAAACCGATCAAATCAAGTGTAAGAGCAAGTAAAACTCATTCAAATACAAATCAATCGAGCAGAAGAACAAGTGTGACTGACATTATCGCTACCAATTGGAATCATGGAGCTTGGCAACAAACAAACTCTCCAAGTCCGACTATACTTCAATATCATGCACATAGATCAGCTCAAAACTACAATACTCATAATACTTTAAGCAATCTAGGAATGGTATTTTTCTTTATTTTTCCAATAATTCTCATTACTTTTCTGTTAATTATTCTCCGACTACGTATAAATTTTATGTTGAGCAGTTTAACCTCCTTGATACGGACAATTCTTGCGTTCTGTACGAAGGCAGAAATAAATTAAAAACACACTCTCTCTTGCTTTCTATTGCTCTCAATCAGCTGTATGCATGATCTGTATTTTATCATCTATGTTTGGTGGATTTGTGCTATCATCGTGACATATCTTCTGTGTAGCATGTGAAAAGAAAAAGATAAATATTTTGCACGAGAGTGAGTCTCATGGCACAGAAGGAAAACTTTTGAGTGTTCAGAACGCGTAAAATTTAAGATGGATAAAGCGAATTTTTTCGCCGATGAAAGCGACAACGAAGAAGAAGGAAAAGCCACGGTGCCCCTTCCTGATTCATAGATCGATCAGATCGAAAATCAATTGAAGAACATAAATTCGAAATATGAGAGTGAAGAATATAGGTGATAAATCGAATTTTATGAATATACAAATACTAAATTAAAATTATTCTGTAGTGCCGATGATACTATGTATCTTCCTCGTGCCATTGGTGAGATGGACACACCGATGAACAGTGAAAGTAAAAGCTATGAAAGTGAAGAGTATAGGTAAAGATATACTCTTTTTGATTCAAATCAGATGAATATCACAATACTGTAGTGATGATGATCTCACATCTCCAAACCGTTCGACTATTTCATCATCGGATGTTCAGCAGGATAATAATGATGATTGGATACTGGTTGAACCTGATCATGATCGTAGATCAAAAGTGTTACCGAAATTCAATGAAAAGGTCGGACCTTCTTTTCCTGTTGAATCTTTTCCTTTGCCGCTACTTTCTACAATGAGATGTTACCTGATTCATGGTTTGATCACATTGTTATGTGTACTAACACTCGTGCTCGTGTTTACTTTGACAGTATTTTATCATCATCAGACATTCAAAATACATGGAAGCTTGTGAGTTTGTTTCGAAGACCCTGGCTAGGGTGTGGGTGTGCGTGTGCGTGTGCGTGTGGTCTGTTCCTGGTTTTTCTAATAAGAACCACGGCTTTTTACACTCACATATGATTTGAATCTCGATTAAATACTGAACTGGTTTTTTGTTGCAGTCCTTTTTCTTGCAGAACGTAATGCAGTGAAAGCAAATTGTAGGGTCCCACGTGGCTTAATTTTGCAGTTGGGTAGAATCCCGCAAGAAAAAGGATAAAGTACGAGAAACGCGTACTAAGGAGAAAATTACAGGTATAGAGACAAATAAGGTTTGTTTTTGTGTAGTGAATAATCAGTCATGGTTGATTGAGGTAGTCAGTTGTTGGAAAAAATCATGAGCAGGTATAAATACGAAAGGCGCTTGGAGGCTGACTACGCATAAAAAACATATATTAATTGCAGTAGGTCTGTATTTCGTTTTCTTTGCCTGTATTTGTTCGGAAGCAGTTATGTTTTTTGTCTAGAATTCACGTACAAAAATGCTAATGATCGTATACATGAGGGAATATAAAGATGCATTTTCATCTTGAATATGAAGTGATAGGAAAATGCTGAAATAGTAAACTTAATTTACTATAGGAATCAGAAATCTGCAAACTGTGACTACTGCGCATCGGTGAGATAGGCACTGATTGCAGAAACTTGGATCGCGATTCGCTTCATTAGCGTTTCATATGTGCTTAAGAGAGGTCCGCTTAAAACAGAACTTTCCCTATCAATTGGCACTTCGAGATTGAGGATAGGTAGTATGAAACGTGCTAAGACGCTTGCGTGTGGTCGACCAATATGATCGTTGTTCTGGCACAGTTGAGCCCACACCACAAATGAAACCTCATTCTGCACAGACATGCACTTCTCATCTGTAATTCCCATCCACAGCCACAACTAAATTTATAGAAACCGTTGTTGATGTTTTTTATTTGTTTTTTCAACAGAAAGTCTTTCACCGACTTCATCAAGATATCCTTGCGTTAAAAAACGATGGAACCGAATTCTGCTGCTTCTATGCAGCGACTAGTCCAAAAGGGCCAAGCACCAGCGTCAATCAGCCATGTCGATAAGGGTGATTCCCATAGGGAAGCCGACCATATTCACTTCACCGATAAATATATTTTGTACAACACTGGAAAATGGAATGGACAAGGACGGGCTCTATCAAACCAAGAGAAGAAATTTATCACCGATAACAATTGGAAGCCTCCTGAATAACCAGCAACAGATAAGAACTGTTATTCAGTCAATTTTAAACATTAAAATACAAAAAACCACATTGATTTCACTATTTAATCCGATAAACTATGATACAGGAAAGGAGTGGGTGTGGTTGTTCCCACAGGTGTCCCATCGACTATGCGTGTCGGTGTGCGCGTGGGTGTGGGTGTGCGTGTCTGTGTTGGTGTGGCTGTGGATGGTGGTGTGGGTGTGGGTGTCAGTTTTCTTATGTTGGACAAACCGACACCCACACCCTCAACCAATAGGATTTCGTGAAACTAAATTTCAGCTTAGGAGGTTTTTCCCGATAGCGGTTTCGACCAATCCCATTTTTTCGGATCGCGTTTTCGGCCAATCACGTGTTTTTTCCGGATTTTTCTACGAATCATGTTTGTTGCTGTTCCCATCTCAGCAGGAAATGATTTTCGGAAAGGTTGGTTCAGGTGATTTGAATCCGCTTTTCCAGGTATCTTGCGGATGACTGCATGTGTTTTGAAGCTTTTCGGTTGGACTGTATCGAAAGCCCAATGTGATCCGATTCATGGTAGTGTGACGAAATTTGGTGATCTCTTTTTCCCAAGTGGAGGTAGCTTCGTGTGAAATAAAACAGTTTGGGTGTTCTTGTGGGGGTAGGTTGTGATGTGTAGGGTAACGTGCGCTAGTACGGGTCAGCTATTTTTGATTAAGTTTGAGCAAAGGTTATCGATGACAGAGAATTTAAAAGTGTATCGCGTTTCTCAAAATTTTCAACTTTAGTTTCGTTGTTAGCTTAGGAACTTTTATGAAAGCGCTGATTCCCTCTGCAGAAAACTTTAGATTTTATAAGGTAAAATGAGTTTTCACTCTAGCACTCATTGGCAGAGTAATGGTGCTAGTGTATTAGCATGACTACAGACTAGATAATATCAGTAGTCCAAAATGAGTAGGGAACTATATCCTTGTTCTTGTGTGGTTGTGAAATATATAGAGATCAGGAGGCCCTAGCGCATATCTGCATACGGAGCACAATCACCCTTCAAAAGTACACCCTGATATCCAGAACCATCTTTGTATCGATTCGGCTTCTGTAATATCTAAGTCCGCTAGTACTACTTCTTGTGTAGCATAGTAATCCAGCATTTGAATTTTATCAGCACAACTTTTGACCTGATATTGTTTCTCGTAAATATGAGTGGAGGAAGGTAATATAAATATTTACAAGAATCTGGCCGAGGGAGTGGGTGTAACTATGGTCGATAGTCTTATTGTAACAATCACAAGCAAAAGCTCACTCACACCCACACCCTACCCATACCCACACCCCATTAAATATCGCGCTAACTGAGAAGATAAAAGAAGATTAGTGAAATTCGATAATAGAGCTGAGATAGCACGTTCACCAACTTCACGAACATCATTCGAAAATTCCGCCAATAATATCGGTTTTGATTATATTGATACTTGTGGATGATGTGTACTCACAACCCAGTCAGATAAATTATGAAAAAAACCGTGCAAAAACTCGTCGACGTTTTAACGAAGAAAATAACGTAGGAAGCGCACATTCCTACGCGTAAAAATATGCATTTTCTACTCCTTTTGTTTAGTTAAAAAATGAACGCCTTTTTACGCGTATTTTTCTTTTGTTTTTCGTACTTGGTCGGTCATCAAGAATTCCACTGTACCGTTCATTGTTTGCTATCTGCTGAGAACACCTTACTTCTATTTCAATTAATATCATGTAGCAAAATTTTCGAACTTACTGCGTTACCCAAGATTCGATCCCAAGATGCACCGAATGATAGTCGAGTGTGTTATCCATCCGACTAGTCTTACGCGGTTTGAAGTCTAATTGAAAATACTATACGAATGGAATAGAATTAGGTGCATACAATGAAATGAACTTTGATCATTTCTTGCGATATCGCATAAAGTTGATACTTAAGCCTGCATTAGCTGCGTTTCAGCTATCCTGAGATATACAAAAAAACTAATATTCATCTAAACCAAATGCGTATATTTCTTTAGATGATTAATAAAAATTTTTTCACAATTGTTTTTTCATTATTTTAACACACACTTCGAAAACTGTATCCTTCTAGACATATTTTAAAAAAAAACAATCAATAAAATTGTGAAAAATTTTTAAAACAATGTATATAAGTATCTAAAAGAAAACATGCAGTTTTTCTAGATGCATATGAAAAAATCTGTGAATATTATATCTTGAGTTTTTAAATATCTGCAATACTCTTTGTTTTCAAAATGTGTCTGTTTTACCATAAATGAACATATTCATGTTACAGTAGAAATGAGAATTTTACGGAATTCAAAATATGCTATTGGTGAATTTCAATTTCTACTAATGGGTTCGTAGAATAAGACTCAAAACATCGGCCGCTTCACAGATTTCATTCTCAATGGACTAAAAAGACAAATCATGAAATTCTGCACAGCTCTGTACGTTTATTTTATTTCTTGTTGAGTACAAGAAGCTTTTCGTCGATCAAATCATAGTAAACGTTGCACGTAATAAAACTTGTTCGTAGGCCGACGCGTTAAATCTCGTGAAATTAGAGTTGTTAAGGGATAGAAACGCATAAATAAGAAAAACATTCACGTGTTTTAATTCTTAAATATTGGAATGCATTGAAGAAATCTTGGAAACGTCGTTTCAACGAAATTCAATCCAGGTGGGAGCGTGCTATTTTCTGATGTTTGTTTGACTGGGTAGTATATAATTTTCAGAAAGCACAAAACGAACAAAAACTATGTCCATAACAATCAAAATTATTGTACTGAAAAATACATTCGAATTCAAACTAATCTGAAGGACTGCACTCATATATCAGCTTTAGATTATTGCTTTTAATGAAAAATAATGAGTAATAATTGAACACGATCAAAGTGCGTTAACACGAATAAAAGTCAAAACACGCGAAAGATAATACGTGTTTAATTACTTCTAGAAAAATACGCGTTAAAATGCGTTTTTTTACAGATATGTTCGCGTTATTACACGTTCGAACATTCGAACACTGTGAAACTCCTGAATGTTGTACGAAATACGGATAATAACGCATAAATTTACAAAAATCTCACGCAGTTTTATGCGTTTGGTAAGTATAACGCATAAAAATGAGTCGGAATATCGTAACAACGGCGTTTTAACGCTGATACGCCGTTTTAACGGTATTTCAACGCGTTTTTTTAATGGTCTTGTCTGCCTGCGCAGTAAGAAAAGATCTACTGTGAGTGGATTTCGATAACTACTGTGCTGTATGGACAACAAAAAACTGAGAAGACTATATAGTAATATTTCCTTTTATAGTCTTGCTCTAATATATTGGAATTTTTATGATATTCTTTGTTCTTTATTTCATAGATTGGCATGTTCGATCTATACACTATGTGCCCAAGTGAGTAAAAGACGGGCTAAATTACTGGTCTTTTTTCTAGACATGTCGGCCCGTCTTGTCTAGTCTTTGTCTCAAAATCGACTAATCCCTTACTAGTCCAAATTTCTGACCGTCATAGGTACGCGTCCTGATACTTTGATTGACAATCGTCATAAAACAATAAGACTAGTCCTTTAATCAAAGGAGACCCGTCGGAGACTGGTTTTGAATCTGTTTATATACAAAATTACTATCTAATATGCAGACTAGTCGTGGACGAGGACTTTTTGAGACAAAGACTAGCCAGGACGGTTGACAGGGACGCCCATCCGAAAATAATATAAAATTGAAAAAGTAAGTACATCAGAGACGATACATAGGACTGGCTCTAGTCTCAAGTAGTGGACGAGTCCGGACTAGTCTAAATGGAATTATATAAGGATGAAGTTTAGATTCGAACATGAATACTAGTATATCACTTACCCACCGTTCGGACCATTGAGCCATATGATCAAGAGATCAACTTCTACATGTTCATAATCATTCTAAGATGTTACTTAATACAATTTTTCTCAAAGTTTTATAAGTTCTCATATAAATAAAAAATTTTATTTTGCGGAATACGAAATTATTCCAGGCAACATTAAACAAAATAAATTTAAAAAGTTTTATATTTATTGAGAAAGTGTCTTTTAATTAGTATAAACTAGCAGCAATTAATTGCATTAAAAAATACGTTATAAATCAGAAAATAAAAAAACTATTTATACTGAGAAGAAATTCGATTTTTTCATATTACGGTTAAGGTTATAGTTTTAAATTCAAATCACTATGTCTTCAGCTAACAATTTATTCAGCTTTTCTCAATTTAAATTTATTCTTAAATTTGAAAGAGAAATTATATTTAAAATAAAATAGCATGGTATTATGACATCAAAAATTTTAATTATTGTCAAGTTCTTTTTAATTAAATTTAGTATATCTAATAATTTTAAAATATATAAATTACCACTCCTCACTGCAAGATAAATATTGTCCTTTGTATTTACTGCATTTTTTAAAATGCTTTTATATACTCTTACATTTTCAACAAATGGAAATATAAACATAATGAAATTTATCAAGATGGAGATTCAAAAATCATACTCTCTATCTTTGATCTCACTGTTGATTATGGTTGACTCTGTTTATCTTTCTAGCTATAACAAAAATTTAATAATACCGGTAACAATCGATATCATTTAATATAAAATAAATGCATGTCGTTAATATCTATAATCTTAATGTAGGGAGAGCGAAAATTGATCGAACGAAAATTGATCGTGCTAAATTGGTCGATACGAAAATTAATCGAAACGAAAATTGGTCGAGAAACGTGTAATAATGTCATTTCTCGACCAATTTTCGTTTCGATTAATTTTCGTATCGACCAATTTACGACGATCAATTTTCGTTCGATTAATTTTCGTATCGACCAATTTACGACGATCAATTTTCGTTCGATTAATTTTCGTATCGACCAATTTACGACGATCAATTTTCGTTCGATCAATTTTCGTTCGATCAATTTTCGTAGACCCCTTAATATAACACATCATGCTTAATTATCAATCTACGAGGGTTTTAGTACACGATAGACAATGAAATGATTGTTATTCTACCATCTACTCCATGTTCTAAATGCATCTAATGATCAGCCGATTGTTTTTAAGAAATGATACAGATATTGAAAAACTTTTCTTCTCATATTTTGCTTCTTTTACTTTCCCCTATTGATCAGTTTAAACGAAAAGGTGGCGCAATTGAGTGCAAACGAAGTGGATTACTTAGAGTTTTTCAGACTAGTTTAGACTAGGATGGGTGATGTACGCTTTAAAATAGGACTTGTCATAACGCGTGCAAACGACGCTTCGCACTAGTCCTGACTACTAGGGCATTTCAGACTATTCGAAGTCGTTTGACATCGATGAATTTTCCATTGTCTAGTGAACGACGCGGAGTCAATCGGTTGATTAGACGATATAAACTGACGTCCGTGTATCTCAGTGTCCTTGTCTGCCGTCAGGATGGCCGTCATTTTTTGAAAACTGTCGGGTGACATGTTCAAATCCACCTTTCATCGGCTGCTTTTAGTCCATTGATTAGTGTGGACGGTGTAAAATGACAAAATAGACTAGACTTGACTGGGTTCGAAGACATTCTGGTCTAGTCAAGACGTGTTTCAAGGACAGTTGTCCAAACGGTGACTAGTCCTGACCGATGTACAAGACGTTTCAGACCAGACCCGACGGGTTTCGCGGACATTTCGGACTAGACATGTCGGCAGTCTTCCTTTATCTTTTGCTTACTTGGGTGATGATATCGGCAGTAATCAGTAGTGAACTTCAGCATATTTCGATTTTTCTACCTATCTGTTATGTTTTTTGCAGGAAACAACCGTGTTGGGTAAAATTTCATTACTTTCCTTTTTTATTTCTATACCTATCTTTACAAAATAACTGTCAATAGTCGGTATTTCCAAGTGTAAATGATTACCAAATTCACAATACAAATCTCAAAATCGAAGAGCTTCCTAACTTGTTTTGATATTCAGTAATAGTCAAGAACAACTATCGAAGATTAGTCTTAACTACTTGAGTTATAATCTGTCCTAGTAATTGATTCATAAAGTACTAACGATGAAAATATGATGGGACCGAGGCTCAAGAGTAAAATAGAATAAATATTATAGCATAAAACTAATTCAACGAATAAAAATTCTTAATAAGAACATTTCAATATGAAGACTGCTTCAAAGTAGACATGTACCAGAGATCCGAAACTCGCCAAGTTTACTCGCCTCGCCTCGCACCGCCACGAGACGAGGCGAGTCGGCATTTTCTACACCGCGGCGAGCACGAGTCGACTTTGTAACGTGCCGAGTTGACTCGCCTATACTTAGAATGTAATTTTCGATGAATAAATGGCAAATCTTTAAGGATATCTTTCGATTTTATGCAGCTCTTTCTAAGCGTTTCCATTTGTAGTGAAGTTTATCAAATCGAGACAATAAATTAGTGTGCAGGTTGTATCAACAATCAGCTTAAAAAAGAAACCTGTATATCTCTTCAGAGTGATGAACAAATTATCTGATATTTTGCATGATGGTAGAGGATACTTGCAAGTTTCTATTCAAGTGGTAGCAGCTTATTAGCACACTTCAAGTGTAGCATCATCTACTTGAGCATGGAGTTTGGCCTATTCCAGCACACTTCTATCAGTCATCAACCGCAAAAAATAGAAACGTATCCCAAAGTTTATTCGTAAATTCTTATTTTTAGAGATTGTGATACTGATCATTTTGGTTAAAAAAAGAATAATCTGTGGATACGTTCTTACGATTTTTAAGGCGCATTTCAGCTGATTAGCAATCATTAGTTTCTTGAGGAACTCTTATTTCACGAAGAACTGGAAGCGCAGATTGTCGAAGCACTCATCTCAGATTCAGATTTTGTGATCCTATCGCCATCTGTTGATCCTTGTATAATATCGTTACTTGCTAAAAAACTCAAGAGTTCCCTTTTCTGAAAAACTGGGGTTCCAAAAGTTGCAGAAACACACTCTGAATTCAGATTGTTCGGGCTCAATTAATTTCGGTTAACCGTTATGCATAACTTCTAAATTTCATATGACTGACCTTCAACCTTCCAGAGAAAGCAACTTGTGCTGTCTCTTGCGATTTTCCTGTCAGTCGAGAAAACAATTGGAAAAATAGTAGTATTCCAAATGTAGGCAAAAAGTATTAACTTTCTACTCAGAGAAATTTTATAGACTCAAGCCTGTGCTTCCTTTGTAATTTTTCTGTTTTCAGATTCTATTTACTCTTACGCATTCAAATTTTTGCTACTTATCATAAAAGTAATTCAGAATACAATCTTTTATGTTTTTTTTACGTATCTTCCATTTATTTAAAGAAGCGTCAAACATTTTGTCGGTGAATATCGTGTGAAACTGCTCCATAATATTCAGGTAGTTTATCTGCATAGTAAGAATCAGATGTTGCTATGGGCTGTTGATGATAGTTCATATCAATTGGTATGCTAGGGACATTCATTTGGTAGTTCTTATTCGGATTCTTTTGTTTTTTTAGCATTTTATAAATTACTGCCACAAGTAAAATTAAGATAGCAATACCCACTATTGAACCAATTACAATACCAACAATGGCACCAGCATTAAGCGCCCGACTGTCTGAAGTATAGGTACAGCCATTGTTATACGAAAGTGATCCAGAATAATGGCAAGATGAGGCTCCCATTAGCTAAAGAATATTTTCGAATGGTATAACTTTCGTTTTGCACAAAGAGAAATGGGGTCTGGTCAGTAGAAATGTTTCTTAATTGATATTTGTTAGGTTGGATAATGAGCAATGTTTCTGTAAGCGTTGAAAATGAAAGAAAAGAACTTTTCCGTCGTTTATAAACGTAAGACACAGAAGAAATTTCCATGTATTTTCTTTTTCAGATGCATACATTTCAAGCACTCTTATTAAAAAAAACATTGAAAACGGTCGGCAGTTGGGCTTTTTCCAGTCGACTGAGTCATCAATCATGGCAGAAATATTTAAAGCTTAAATAATACATATTGATGTAAAAGTATGCAGCTGATAATCAGACACACGAAGTCATATTAAAACAATCAATGACGATATATTGATAAGGATCGTATAAGCGCACCTACTCGATTGTACCTTCTTTATCATACAAATCTGATTCGGACCACATTGCACAGTAGTTCAATGCATAGAAATTTATCTAACAAATGCAAGTTCGTTAGAAATCAATGACGACTATGAAAATTAGAATTATAGAAAAATACTGTTGGATAAAACTAATGTGATTAGAATGAAAAGAACCCATTCACATGACATCAGCATGTATGCATTTATGCTCGTCGAACGTTTGGAAGAACAATGTAGTGCGTGATTCATTGGCAATAAAAATATTCAATGAAAGGAGAAACAACATCTGTACTCAGGATTCAAACTTCTCCTCCTTCTGTTTACTGTGTGCAAACAAATAGTGTGATGCATCGTTAGAAAAAAGTCACCTTTTGTCTATTGCTTCGGATTCGATGCTTACTAAATTATTCTTGCTCTTATTATGAACTAAAATTAATATGGATTAAATTCCAAACAATAGTTTTATGCTAGAAAGATCTTATAATCTAATCATCATAGTTAAACAATCATACAATTTAAACGCAGAGAATACACTATTGTAATGATAGTGGTAGATTTTTCAGTTACATGTTACCTGATACAGCTACGCTGTAATTAATCATACGTACTGAGCATCGTTGATAATATTTTTCAAAATGGATGCTCTCAGAAAAGATGTTATGATAAGTGCCATAAGTTATTTAGCAATAAACTCATCTTATTAAAATGCATTTTTATGAAATATTTCAAGTTAGCACCCGAAAATGATTGAGTTGTACTTTCTTGAGAGGAATCATCGAATTCTGCCAAGAACAAAACTAACGAATAAACTTGAATAATTTGAAAGTATAGTGAACTGTTTCATTGAAATATTGGCTACCTATAATCACAGCTTTGAGTGGAAAGTGTGTTTATATTTAGAAACGTGCACTATAGGTCAATATCAATTCACAAGTACTATTGGAATGATTTCTCGATTGTTTGTCTAGAAATTGATTCGTGGAACTAATGTTCACTATTCTTTTTAATTGAGAATGAACCCAAGACTTTCTAAAAATGGGATAAATCCAAGTCATTTAGATTCCATCTGAATATGAAAATTATAAGTAAAAAGGCTAGGAAATTTCGTTAGTTAAGATACATAGTAGTAAAAATAAGTTAATTCTACATGCAGCGAAATACAAAAGGAGTGCTTAAGGATATAGAAAGAAATTTTGTGTCTTCCTCGTCCCCTTTGCTCTGAAAGAAAAAGATATATATTGTCGAGAGGCAATGACAGATTGTATATAGTAGTGAAATTTCATCCGAATCTGTATGAATTACTTCCATTTCACCGCTAACGAAAAATAAGTAAAGAATGATGAGAAATTGCATGTAATAAAAGATTGAATAAAAAACAATAGTGATGTCATTGAGCAACAGCTATTTTATTGTATTACATAAAGAGGTCTGTGAGTGATTTTGTTGAAAGATTTTTGTTGCGAACAGAAAATGATTCATAACGATCATAATGATTTTCAAATGCTAAGATGCAACCATCAACATTTCTGCATATCTGTTGACTCTTAGGATTCTCACGAAGTTCAGATATTAATTCCTCAATATTATTAAAGATAATTTTTATCTATCTACACATGACATAATAATAAAAGACATGATACAGATACGAGTACTTTACTTCGCATGTGTTTCATTACGATGAAACTGCGATCGCACTGTGACCTGTAATCATAGAAAATTGCGACGTAGTTATGCGTAATTGGGATAAAAAAATCGCAGTTACAAGTAGTTACGGCGAAAAATTCACAGTTACGCAAAAGTGCGTCCCAGTTAATTGCAGTTATGCGTCACACTTGCGTTGCAATACATACGAGAGATGACTTAGATTAAGTTATCATTTTATTTGTATTTTTGTTGTGAGCTTACAAACTTGTTCCGTACAAAAAATACAAAAAATTAAAATTACAGATTTAAAATTTTTACAAAAAATTTAAAAAAAAATTAATTTACAAAACTAAAACTTAAAAAGAATTTTAAAATTCAAAAATTAAGGAAAATAAATATCTAGAAAAATCAAAAAAATTTCTTTAAACAAATGTTAAATAATTTAAGAAAAAAAGTTTCAAAAATTGAACAACTAAAAAATTTCAAATCGAAAACAATTTAAAAAAAAATAAACATGTATTCTACTGTTTAAAGTAAAATGATTTATGAACGATAATGTGACGAGCACTGCTATTTATACTGATTTTCTGCGGCTAAGTATTAGTGCTCGAGAGTGACCAATTATAAATAAGGAAGAATCATTTATAATTGGTCAGTTACGTTTAAAATGGATCGTACGACGCGATCACTACGACGCAGTTACGTTGGTCTACGTCGCAGTAAGCGTAGTTTCTTATAGAGACCTTCACTACAATGAATGCGGCGGAGTTACGCATAATTACGGAGTCAAATTGGCTCTGCGCGTAACTGCGGCGCAGTTGCAAAAAAATAGGCGACATGGGTTTTGCGATTTTTTTATCACACTTTTCATGTTCTGTGCTATTTAAGAAATAAATATAAATTGGCCAAACATTCCAACGCTCATGAATCATCGGTATTACTTAGTTGTAAGGCAAGTTAATCACTACTAATAAATACAAGGTGTGAGGTACACTCATGTGGTTCCATGACATTTGTTCACTAATCTATAGTAGTAAATAGCAAACAACGACCAAAATTATCAGCAAGTTTTTTTCTTGTAACCTTATTAGTATCACAGAAAATAGCTACATCGATTCATAAAATAGGAAGATGATTTCTATACTGCCTCAACTAATTATTTGATGTAGTCATGCTCATCGATTATCCGTGCTTGAATGATATGTTTTTTACTAATGTATTGAAATGCAAGACAGCAAAAATAATCCATTTTTTTACATGTCCAATATTGTGGTACTCGCAAAATTAATAACCAATTAGCAAAATACATGAAGCACAAAACAAAGAAAGTTTCTCTCTGAATGATATATATTGTTGATGTTGGTTTCTCAGAATGCATCAATCGAATCATGAGAATACCTAATCAACAAATGTTAAATATTCAACAAGATGTTTCAAGTACTGATGATTTCATCATGCATAAATACATATGATATTCAAATTCTAGGTATAAATTAAATAAATCCACATTTTGTTCACAAAGGTTCTTGTACATTAGAAAAAATGTTCTTTTAATCTATGACAAGAATTCTTGAAAAGTTCAAAATGCTTATTGACTCTTCATAAACATTTGAAACTTTCTTTTTTGAAGGCTTGCTTCAGAGATTTTCAAATTTTTACGATTTCATTTCATAGTTCCGTTGTCGACACATTGAGTATTAGAATTATTTTATTAAATTTCTGAACATTTTGTTTTCTTTATTGCATTTTAAGACTAGATAGCATTCTTATAAACGTGTACTTGAAGTAAGAAAGTTAGCAATTGTTATTTCAGAGAAGAGATCTACTGTTATGTGCTGTTACTAATATTGCTGATTACATCAATCGGATTGTTTTTATTCTAGTCGTTGTATTTTTCGAATAGAGCATCATTAATTGACGTTGTTTAACACCCAATTGAATGAGTTCGATTAGCCGACGAAATCGCGTATCGAAGTTCGGGAGAAAGAATCGATGACGGATCTGATGGTTAAATACTATACTTTAAGTTAAGTACTAAAAACTACTTTAAATTAACAGTAGAGGTCGGTTAGAGTCATTAGTTAGATTGCAGCAAATTCTGACAAAAAGGGCCGATTCTACTCCAACACAATGGATACGAATCTCATTTCGTCAGTTTTATAGAACTTAACAAATAAAACGATACTATCCGACTGTTGGAATGCTTCTTCTAGAACATTGAATTTCTTAAGTACTGTTTTCGGTAGATATGCTGTGTGTTCAAGAAAATTAGACTCTACTCGAAACTTCATTACAAAGCAGTCAGAGAGAGAGAGTCTAATCGATTTTTTACCTGTCTCCGATAAATTCTATACTACTCTGAACATGATGTAACGTCGAGCACAGGTTTTCGTTCTACCTAATTTCAGACTGGATGAAATACATAGAATGAGAGTGTGCACGATTTCGAAGTATACTATGGAGCACATGGGAAGCTCTACTGTAATATAAAAGTAAATTCATGGCTTAGTGGTTTCAGAAAATTTAATAAAATCTGGAACAAGACTCTTAAGATATTATAAACAATTCTTTCAACTTCGTCAGTGCAGCTCCATTTCATTCGAGTAACAGCACAACTTATGAATGCAATCATCGCGTTTCTACATTTCTTATCACTCAAGTGTAACAATGGCGATCAGAAATGGACTTCGTCAGTTTAAACCGGTGACCACTGATCGAAGAGATAATTTATGATGATGATGATGACGACGGACTTTATTCGGGAGCCATTGCATATGATGAATATTTAAATAATGAGTGAATATTCATCATGAATGCATTTTATATCTCAAATTTCCGATAACATATAATTTACTTTGTTGTTCGAAGAATGTAGTAGATGACTATAGTTTTTCATCAGTTCGAAAATGGAACTTTACGTAATATTCATTTTAACTATAGAGAATTGTGAGTATTCGGAGGCTTTTTTTGATAGGGACAACATGGAAACGTATGTTTTAGTTCCATTGAGAAAATTTTCCCGAATAATTGATATATTTTTAGATTCTCTCAGGAAAAATTCACCTTTCAAAAGAATATTTCGATGAACATCTACTCCTTTTAAAAGGCAAAACTCATAGATTTTTATCGCTTTTCTATGATTGAAAATGATTCAAAAACTATTCATCACGACACGTGATCACAATCATTAATATTATGATTACCTGAAACATCAATTTTAGCTTTAAAAAACACGTCGAAAGTTGAGAACTATTTTCTTTCATATATTTTATCAAATAATACGATGAATATATTTTAAACAATGATTTTAATGAAAATGGAAATGTACAAAACTGTTATGAAAAACGAAAGTGCGACGATTTTAAAAATAAATAATTAAAATGTTCATAATGATTAGTTAGAAGGGTGAATCTGGAGAGAGGTTCAACCAGTTTTTGTGGAAAGTGTTTGTTTTTTCAATTTGTTTTTGATGACAACCCGGGAAGATTCCCAAATCACACCTGTGAATCAAAAGTTCTATGCCTTATACAAAATAATTCTTTGCCTCTTCGCCAAATGAAAAATGAATTGAAATGTGTCACAATTGAGTGGCGGTGTGATTTTTATTCTACGACTCGACAGAGTTCTTCACACATTGCTCTATGTCTCTGATTTTATCATAAAGAAAAAACTTGTTGTCACCCAGGAAGGTTTACAAATTCTAATTTGAATCTCTTTCAGAGTATGATTTAAAAGAAAAGAGGAAAAACTAAAGATGTACCACTAGTACGTATGCCATGCTACGATTTCCAACAATTCAACCGTACCAACACTTTTCCAATGTATTACAATTTTTCTTCTTCGTTTTTAAATCATATTCTGAAAGAGCTTCAAATTAGAATTTAAAAGCATTCTTATATGAAAACAAGCTTTTTCATTATTGTAAATTCAGAGACAAAGAGAAATGTAGGTGAAAGATTCCGTCGGATCGTAAAATAAAGATCCCACTGCTACTCATTTGTGACACTATTTTATTCATTTATTATCTGGCGAAGAAGTGAAGAAGTTTTTTTGTATCTCTGGAGAGTGTGTCATGTCCAAAAACCCTAATCCTCAGATTGTGGAAAATGTGCATGTTCAGTGTTTTCAGAGCTCATATATAAGTCGATCTGTGAAAAAAAGTCATCGAATATAATTTGAGTCGGAGAAGAAATCGAATTTCTTAATATTGAATGTGGGACTTTTTTAACAGTAGGTGTAATCGTATGATATTTCAACAGGTAGGAAAAAATTGAAAAAAAAGTACACTTTCCAAAAAGTGGCTGTATTCCCACGGATTCAACCAAAAATTTTTGCCGATATTTGTTTCACTAATTCACCAGGTACCGTCCACAAAACGAGTAAAATACAAACAATAAATATGAAAAGGACGATCCCAAGAATAATTGACCACTTGAAGTTGCGCCATAAAACATAACGCAATGTTTTCCATGGAGATGTAAACCAGAGAAATGATGTTTTAGGACGACTAAAATAGAACGAAAAAGGAGTTTCATAAAGTCAATTATGAAATCGAACTTTGGTTCATCAAGTGGTTGTGGTGCTTCACGTCCTTTTCCGACTGGATTTTTTTCTGCTTCTTCGGCAGTAATGATTGAGATTTCAGCTTCAACTTTACCCTTTCAGAATAGAATGAAAATAGTGTAGAATCATCTGTTCTTTGTTTTTATTTTACATTTATCAATTACTTACTCCCAAGAAATGAGGATCACGAATTTGATCCTCCTTTGGTGGTGGAATCATGGGCCACCAGCCTAAGTATCGAAAATGAAAAATAGCTTATATGTCATCAAAACAAATCATCAAATTTTCATACCCGCGATACGCTTAGAAGTGAATAAATTAATTCCTTTCTGCTTAGGATTGAGTAGAATAGCAGCTTTACATTTTTTCGCTACTTTAGCACCAATGTTTACGTGTGTTAGATTAAGAACGCATTCACCTAGAAGAATTTCTATGCATTTAAAATAACTACGAAGCATAAGACGAACCAAGAAAATCATCTGATGAAAAAAAGTCAGCATCATAAACACGAATAACAAGTCTTGGTGGAAGTTTTTTTGTTGTATTTCCAACTTGAAAAACAGAATCTTTGGTTTCAAAAAATATTTTTTCCTCGATATCTAAATATTGAAAATCGAATACAAATCGCCAATTAAAATTTCCTTCGCCTGTTAAGGATCTATGACGAGAGAACAAAACAAGCAAAGTTTATAGTTCTCTTTTTCTTGTGGCTTCTAATTCAATGAATGAAAAACGAACCTATAATGAATATCTGTTTGTTGTGCATCAATATGTTCTCCGAGAATCCACGCTTTAACGTATATGTCTGACGTTTTTTCACCCGTCAGTAAATTTTCATCATTTAATTCGACATCAGATGTATTCCATATAGTTACACGCAACTGATAAGAAGTTGGTTTAGGTGGTGTTATGTCGATCATAGCACTCGAAGGTGGTCGCGACATGGGAAAAAAATCTAACCACATTTCTAATTTTCCTTGTTCAGTTTCTGGATATTGGGGATTGAATAGTGAACGACTTTCAACATGTTCAGCAACTAGTGCACATTTCTAAATCAAAAATGGATAAAAATACAAACTGACGGAGAACTTTTTACCGGGTTTATTTTTCTTCCCCATTCACGAAGAGCAGTTAATGCTGTATTTTGTCGAATATATTCTTCAGGTGATTCATGATGAACTTTTCGATGCAATAAATCAGCAGACGATTTTACTTGCTTTACAAATGCAACACATTCAGGATCACAATCAAAACGTTCACCGCCGATGGTTACTGCTTGAAAGTCTTTTGTATATTCAGGCTTATCAAGGTTGCATGTTAGACACAGTTCACTTAAAATGATTGTTGGTTTTTTTGTATCACGCCAAAAATTATAGCCCCCACTAAATTTAAGAAAAGTTGCATGTTGTTTAACGACTGTACGATAATTGAGTTAACCTGTCATATCTTGTAGGCAAGCCACAAGTTGCTCGATGACATGAAAACCATCGATTTTCAACGTCAATTCTCGTCTCAGCAATCATATCGTTGCTACTTGTCATGTCCCAATCCCATAGTTGTACACGTATTATGGACTGAAGAGGTAATTGCATATCGAATTCAAATGATCTATTTTAATATGAATGCACATAAATATATCCTTGCCGTTTTAAATTATTTTCGACATAGAATACTCACTTGCCAAAAACAGGTTCTAACGTATTTTGAAGTCTTCCATCAGTATCATCGATAATAACCTCATTATTTATTAAAATTTTTAGGAATGGATCTGCTTTGCCTGATTGATCCCAACCACGATAGAGTATCGCTTTTATAATGTATAATCGACACTTCAGTGTTATGGGATTTTTATTAAAATCGAATCGAAGCATATGTTGATTTGTTGCAATATTTGAATTTTCTTTGTTTTGCATTATCACGCTTATTTGAGGATTTAAAACAGCTGGACTCGCTGACATTAAAGGCACGTTAACACGTCTGCTCATTTGCATCTCTCGAATAGAGACATTTGATTTAACTTCTTGAATACGAAGTTTGCCCTGAACAATAGATAAATAAAGTCGGAAAATTGTCAACAACAGATCATGTCAAAAATCATATCAAACCCTTATCACTGGCAATAGAATGTGAAAAGAGAACGTAAAAGTTCGCCACGCTACGATTTTAAACTTATTTGATTATTAAGAAAACTACCCAATGTAACTACGTGTAAAAGAATGTTTTACTAACCGATGCCTTTTTTTTCCATAATATTATTGAAATATATCACATAATTCATACTATTAATATCAGTGATTACTGATGTTATCGATATCGAGTTCCTGTTTGATAGGTCGCTGATAATAGTCGCTAGCACAAACGTAATAACATGAAAATAAAAATATCTTACGTCAGATACAAACGCTACTTTGGCCTCGTATCATCCTAGTTTAATAGTGTTTGATAATCGACTTCAATCTTTAATAGTTATCCGAACTCATTCAATAGTAGACTCATCACAACAACTTATATAATTTCAATTTTACACATGTAAAAATATCGCTCCTTAAAGGTCTCTTCATATAGATAGCTGTGTGGTAATATTCAAGAAAATATTAACTTGTTCCTGATCGACATGTGTCGTATTCTAACGAGACACAAACTAGGCGTAGACTAGTGGAATTCGTCAGTCGTGATAAACGAAATAACATGAAGTAGATCTAAACTGGATTGAATTATTTGAAGAGATATTCTCGAATAATTTAGATATTTTAGCTGAATGAATTATTTCCTTATTATCTAATATTCGCACAGATATAAAGAATTATAAGTTTACTGGAAACATCGGTAGTTCAACTTACGAACGAAATTCTTCTATTGATTTCGAGTTTTTGATTACATCTTTGGAATATTAACAGATTTCAGTGAGACTAAGAGAGCCTAGAACACTTTTTTGCTCGTTACACATCATCATATGTCGACCTGACATCTCGCTCGTAGATGAATCCAATGTTTATTTGAATATCCTGAAACTTTTAACTAAAACCAATGGTTCTCTTTTTTTGAGATACTGATTATTCATGCAAACATTGTTTTCTGTGTCGAATCAGCGATCAGAGAGATTAGTTATTGAAAATTCATCATCTCAAGAAAAAAGGATAGTTATTGACTAACTAAGTTAATCGAATGGATAATTCAACGTACTCCATTGTATTTCAAGGTGATGTTGGAAGAAAACTTCAGAACTATTGAGTTACTTGAATACTTCTATCGACCTGGCTTTCGGTATAATGCGCGTAGTCCAGCCTAGACTAGTCTATCTGGTAATAAAGTTGAGATATTTTGTCACAGCTCATCGATAATCAAACTTCTTGAACAAAATGAGTTATTCGGCATATTATGTCTGGTAAAGTAACGTACTTTAGACTTCCAACAATATAGTGTAGCTTTTAATTTTACCAACATACCTTCAGCAGAGCCTGGCAATATGCTGGAGGACGAAAATCTAACCTTTTCTCCTTTCTCATAAGTGCAGTAAAGCATCAAATTTTCTATTTAGTTTTTCATTAATTCGATATTTATGATTTTTTCCGAAGTACATTTTAGTATCTGAACTGACTTTTTCTTAAAGTTAGATGCATCTTGTTCACAGATAGATTAAAAGTCGCTTGAATAGTTCTTGCAATATGAATTTAACCACTTGTCCAGTACTAGAAACTTATGAACAATGCACAATGATCGAGCGGTTTTTCTTCTTATACTTGATGATGCCTAATGACCATTGAGGAAGATGTTTTGATGATGTTAAACAAGGCAATCTGATAGCTATAGGAATGAAAAATCTATCCTTTTCATTTCTTTACATAATTCTGTCATTCAACTTACATCAGTTGTTAACATGCAGCACCTAGAGACAAGGGGGAAACTGCGGATTTCGGATTTTCGGACTTTTTATTGGATTTTCTTTGGATTGTTTGGATTTCTTTTGGATTTTCGGATTTTGACAATCCCAAAATTCACCAGCAATCTCCTCGTGAAAATGAAGGAATTTCAAGCTGAAATTTTTATCATATGTAGGTCTTGTGGTTCTTAAAATATTCTAAAAGTTATAGCGTAAACGGATGTTTTCTCCTGAAGATAGTGTGATCGCAAGCAATACTCATGTTTCACAGCACTACCAGAAAATCTTTTTTTCTTGAAAATTGATTATCTTAAGAAGGAAACATTCGTTTACATTGACACTTTTAGGATATTTTAAGAACCACGAGGTCTACATACGATAACAATTTCAGCTCGAAATTCCTTCATTTACAAGAGGACATTGCTGTTGGCTTTTGGGATTTTCGGGATTGCTTTGGGATTAGCAATCCCAACAATCCGCTGTTTCCCCCTTGCCTAGAGACGATCTTATCAATATGATTTTGAAAGTCGAAAATTATTTATTGCAATAAAGAAGTTTTCACTCGCTCATGTTTACTTACAAAACATATCACAGTGAGTCACTAACGTAAGTGATTTTTAATTCTTGCATTTTCTTCGAAGAATTAATCGTTATTTATGAAAGAAAACTGCAATTCATGTGCTGTTAAAGCGTATATTTTTTTAGATGATAAATAAGTTTTCATGCAATACGAGAACAGTTATTACTTCGAGAATTGATCAGTGCCTAAAGAACTTCCTAATGTATTTCTCAAGTCTTTCGAAAGAAAAAACTTTGATCCGAAACAATTAAACAGCATCTGTCTGATCATACATGACTTTCATAATCAGTCTTCATAAAGATTGACTATCTGTAAGTACGTACGATTCGAGTGTATAAATAATAATTATCTTACGAATATATATAACGCTTTATAGGATATGAGAAATAATCAACAGGTGATATGTTTTCCAAAATACAGCGAAGATGCTAATGCTATGCGGTAGACATAAAAAAATATGATTCATATACTTCTAGGATAATTGTTTGAAGGGAATACTCTTCGAACATACGAACCTTAAACTTCGTGTAAACACGCTTTTCGTCAACGAATTCATCTGACCGACTTGAGCCTTTACCTTTATATCTAGAAGAGAGCAAACAGATGCGTTAGATGACATTATTCTAAAGATAAAAACTTACAAAGGAAATGTATCGAGACAATCATTGAAACCTTCATAATCACGAACGTTCTCTAACTCTGTATCGACGATCTAATGAAACGAAGCAATGTTCGAAAACAAGACATAACCTCTATTTGTTTTTTTTTACGTCAAATGTCTGTAATAATGTTAATTCTTTAAGGCGATCTGTTTCGATGGCATCTAAACTTGCGTCAACAGCAGATCGATTCTGAAATATTCAATTATAGAACTGGTATTTGTAAACAGAATTACTTTAATCGTACTTTCCGAGCAATTATTCTGTTTTCAATACGCTCATTGGCAAACGTTTTAAATTGTTTTTTAACTTTACTAGCATTGATTAGTAGTTTCTTCGCTTCACTCCATAAATTTGAACGTTTTTTAGCAATCAATACTAGAATAAAATTGATTGTTCGAGATGAGTCGAAGAAGCAAAACATTCAAACGAACTTCCTTCGTCTTCAAAAAGGTCTGCATAATCTTCATAATTGTTTTGTAAACCTTCATTCATATTCATATTAGAAAGTAGATTTAATTTCTATCAAAAATATCATAAAAAATATAATCGAAAATTGAGGACAAAAAGAATTCGTACCCATCTTGCTTTCGATGCATAATATTTATGCCACCATCCAGCTTTTTTTTCCATTTCATTTCTTTTAGATCTCTCATCTGTTGTTAATGATTGATCACCATGTGCTTTATTGGCAGATTGCGTTGCTTCTGCATCAGCCTCTGCATCATCCTGATTGTTCGTTTTTTAGAAAGAAAATCCAATTAGTTGTAAACAAAAACAAAATCTATCGTCTACCTTTGCTTTTTGTAATGCATCAGCACCGATAATAGGTACTTCACTTTCAGCGTCATCTTTACCAAGACCCGCTGCGCTTTCGAACTCGGCTAATTTTGTTTTGGCTAAAGACTCATCCTGTGCTGCTAGCGCAGCTAAAATAGAAAAAAAATGACGATTCATATAGATGAATTGATGAAACAGAATGAAAATCTACATTCATATGCGTCTATAACAGATCTTCGAACACGATTAAAATCGTACGAGATTTTTTTGGATAATTCATTAACGGCATCAGCTATAACTTGATCAGTTGGTGTTAAACGACGAGTGGGCTTCAGAACATAACTTTGCAGATTGGTTACCACTAGATTTCCGACTATTTCATTCATTCCAAAGTAACGATTTTGTATGCAAAGAATACTTATATGTGGCCAAAAATTATCATCATCGGGTAAATTCTATGAATTAGAAAACAAATCATTTATTAGGCAAAATAACAGCAACAACTAGTTGAATTTAGTTTGTGTTCATACAACATAAAGTGTATATGTATTAGTTTCTTTTGGTGATGATACAAAGTTTGGAAATTTCTGGACATTTTCAATTTTTCTTTTTATACGAGCACCAGCACATTCAATGGTAACTTCAGCTTCTTTAATTGTTTGATGATTAACTGGACGACATTCACGTAAACCCCAAAATACTATCTATTAAAAATATGGAGAATATTAATTGTTATGAACAATTTCAAGTAAGCGTTACCTCAATTTCATAGGTTTTCATTTCAGGTATTAATAGAAATGGAATTTGATATATTTTATTTTTGACTATTTTAGTAACAAAATCTGTTGGTGGATAATTCTCAGGTGTTATTTTAATTTCTTGCAGTTCAAATGTCAGGTCAGCTTGTCTTGTTTCCTAATATGGAAAAAATCAATAAGAAACAGTTCGATAGGTCTAACCGTTAGTAAGAAGGTTTTTCTTCAGATGCCTTTACCGGGTTAACTTCGACAAGTTCGAATACAGCTAAAAGTTCGCCAGCTCGTTTTTCACCAAGTCTGAATTCATACCACGTAAATAAAGATTTAAAGGAAGAATCCTCTTGATCAAACATATCAAGTTTAGCTGTTGTGGAAAAACGACCAATCAAATCTGGACCATCGCCACCCTAAACATATTCAACACAAGTTCATGGAATAAGTATGCTCATGTTTTAGGCGAATATTACTATTAGTTTTCATCCATACACAACCTAGATTTTAGAGTTCATGATATGAAGCACGTTCTTAGTTCGATAAAATCTTCAAATGTTGAGTTCGCTTCACAAGGAACATGATGAAAGCATGTCATTACTTCGCAATTAACGTGAATCAAAAATCGATTCACTGGACTCAAGATTTGCAGAACTCAAACATGGCAACATATGAACATAGAACAAAGTAGACTGTTTCTATGACAGATCCTGACATTTCCGAAGAGATGACACAATAAGTTTAGGAGAGACGAGAAAGACAAAGAGCGATTAATTGAAAGTGGGGTATCGATGAGACGAAAATGAAAAATTTCCAAGATCAACGACGAAAGAAGCGTATCCAAAGTCAACAAAAAAGATAGATGCGAAGCAGCTTCCAAACCATGATTCACATTACAGGGAGGAGGCTGGGCGGGGCTAGCTATCAGCTTCCTAGCCAATAGACTACGCTTTTGGAAAATCTCGTCACGTCGACTTACATATCTTTCAGCTGGGTAAGATGTTGACTCTCACACCTAGCTACTGGATCGCGTCGTTCTGAAATTTAACTATTTGGACTGATTAAAGCTCCGGTTAGGAACTTCGCCTGTCCCTTTCAATCGCTCTGTAATTAGAAGTGGCTACACTACCCGCGACCTTTCAGTGAATTTATCCGTAACATGGACCATAAAAGTCGTCAGTTGTGACACAAACATGGTCTTCGTACCTCAAAAATGGTCATTTGCACCAAGTGTTGCAGAGAGACAGACAGACACGGGTAAATTACGGTTTCTAGACCCTAACCTTACAGTCTAGGAAATGACAAAAATTGCCAGTAAGTAACAAATTGTATCCGTTTTGCAATGTCACTTTTTGGTCATTGTGAGTCATCGATGGTCTTAGATGGAACTTCTAGTAGAAGCGGAAAGATCAAAGAAAAAAATCTTGGACCTTCGATGCATTATGATCATTACAAATAGAATTGCTCGACAGAATTGACTCAATCTGTCTCTAGGAATGCTTCATGTGATGTTTCAAACAAGAGACACGATCATCGAAACAAACGCTAACTTCAATGAATGTGCGCATTGATGAATAAACCATCATTGAATGATTTACTTGAAATCAACTAGTAAATAATATAAGCTGCTCTTGAATGGACATATTACATTCTCACGGTTCTCAAATATCAACACATCACTAATAATACTGTTCAAAGATCCATTCATACAATGTTAAATTACTTCAACGATCGAACGAAGCATAAAAATAGAGACAAGCATTTTTCTCGTAGTAACTAATTCTTTGTTGAAAATAACAGCATATACATTTTTGTTTTGTGCTACTGACTGTAAGTCATTGAAAATTATCGACAAGTAGGATGTTCAATGGTGTTCAGAACTACGTAGATACAACAGTACTAATAGTACTGATGAACTACATCTGATTCATCGTAGAAGAAATTCATTAACTTAAGTATCGGCATTTTGATATTGATGCCGAATAAAAAGACTTCTAGTTTAAAACAGATATTAATCTAACATATGATGTCACACTTTCTGAGAGTATCGGAATGAATCTGCGAAACAACAGAAGCTAAAATAAGACACCTCTGGAAAAATGTTTGAAACGTTTTTACTTCTCAACAAGCTGTTTTTTCTCAATCATCCTGAACTATGTGGATCGAATTTTCAGAGAAAGTAAAATAAAATACATTGATATGAGTTATGGCATCTCTTGAAAAATCTGTTCTTGACATCTGTGCGTGTTTCGAAAGAATCATCAATTTGAAAGGAGATCCACCGCAACTTTCTCACATTATGGATGAAACGGGCTATTCTTGTGTTAGTAATTCGAAATACGTCAAATTCTAAACATTCAACAGAAAGAAAAAGTAATTCAAAAACCTTCTTTCATTGTCACTAAACCGGTAGACAGCAAGGAAGACTGAAGTATTCAAATACATACTGAAAAAGGTATATTTTTCGAATGATGACTCTTTATGTTAGAAAAATCGCCATGAAAGCATGAGCTAGTTAATTCATGAACTAGCTTGACTTGAGAGAATGAAACGAAAATTGAAAATGTTAATGCATAAGGAACAGTTGTACTACCTATTTTTTAGAAGTATCTGTCTTTTATCTTCTTTTGCTTACACTGATATTTCCCTTGTTAAGAATATGCTGCATAGCATTTATATTGATGACGAAATTTTCAAGAGTTAGTTTAACAAGAACTGAGGATAGGTTTATGAATTCAAGTAATGTGTTGTATTTTATTTTTGAGAAGAAATTCATCTTAAAACCACTTTAATAGTTCAAGTATCAATATCAGTTCTTTCATCAATCTAATATTCCACTTATTTCGCAATAGAATAACTAAAAATCTATTTAGCGACTTGATATGACTCTGAGTCATGAATAATAGTATTGAATAAACACAGATAGGACATATCAAATGTGAAACGAAAAACAATCATCCCGTCTGTAAATATCGTGGTACGTGTAGATAAACGTTGTCGACTTACGTCATCATAATCGTAACATTCAACAACAACATTTCCAATAATCTGCTCGGCTGTTTCTCGACTTCCAAAGTGCATCAAATTTTGAAAAACTAACGATATATTCCAATGCGGACATAAGGATTGTAGAAGAACCTGCATGTTGAAGAAAAAAACAATCGTTGAAAATGTCAAATAATGCACATGAAAATAATTTACTGGTGTTGTTTGTGTTTCATTACCGACTGTAATACTTAAAAACGGATCAGATAAACCTGTTTCATCTGCAGCAATCAGTGCTCGTGCTTTATAACAGTGACAACGTACTTCATAATAAGTGCGTCCTAAAATACACATATGCGTATAGATATGTTTGTGTTTGAATTTTCTAACCGCGATATCGTAAATGTCTCAATTGAGGATTCAGTAGTGACGGTGGTATATCAAAACCAGGAGGTAATCTTTTAAAAATATACGGTTCATATTCTGAGATTCCAAGCCAAAGATAGATTTGTACTTTGGCATTTGTGGATGAATTCAATGGTTTATCGGTTGAACGTGGAGTCTGAAAATAAATTACGATCGTGTGTTTGTTGTTTTTGAAAAGCAAGCAAATGAATGTACTTTGAGAAAAATCGTTTGTACACTACCATTATTTAAGCCTCTTTCACCTTCACATAAATTAAAAAGAAGATCTTCCGGCGGAAAACGTGCATAAGCGACTCGTTTCGAATCTGATATCATCCATAAGAATACATCCGGTAGAGATGGTTGCGCCTTTCAAAAAAAAAGGAAAAAGAATTTTTATGTTTTACTCTGCTTTTTTTCTCCCAAAATTGAGATGGGAACAAAGAGAAAGAGTGTAGAGCACAGTTGCTTATAATTACATCACGAGCCATTTGTTGAAATGCACGAGCAATTTTATTTAATTCTTTGATGAGCTCATATCGTTTCGATTCATCGAAATCAACTTGTTTGGAAATCCAACTTTTAATTGATTCAATATTGTGAAGAAGTTTTTTACGTCGTTTCGCATCTAAACTGTTCATTTTAGTATTTCCCATAGAAGAACTCAATAATTCAAATAATGTCGAATGAACCATAGATGTAGCCGATGCAGTTCCGCCATTACTTAGAGCTTCACCGCATCCGCATGGTAATTGATGAACGTAACTTTCGATTTTTCGATATTCGTTCATAAGATCTTCATTCGAAACTTTCGACGAAATCATTGATTCCAAATGACGAATTTTTGTATTCTAAATAGAACAAGAAGAAGGCGCGAACGGTGGCAATTTTCTGGGCAAGAACAGATAATAACTAAATACCAGAATTTCCGCTATATTCTTGAAACGGTTCGACAGTATCATTCGATAGATATAATCATGAAATGTATATTTTGTAAATATTACTGGCTTTTGCGAATCTATTGGTAAACGAAAATAATCCTGATTGTTATCGATGGATATGCGTGGATAATTTCGGGTTATTGATGAAAAAGATTCATGATTAGCAACAGCTAATTGTTGCGAATTCAGGTATCCACTTGAACCGATGCTTAATTCAAAACAAATTGTTGAATTACCAAACGCTTTATCAATCATAGTAACATCATAAATACAACCAAACAGGGAAAATGTACGTTTCATAGGAAACATATGCTGTGAAAAGAACAAAGATTATTGTTTCAGTCATTTTATCCAATTGACAAAAATAGGAAAAAATGTTAGCGAATTATATTTACTGCTTCAGGAAATTGTATACCAGTTTCTTTTTGTATACCCATCGTAGGTGTATTTTCTTCATTAATTTGATGCGATTCAATTGCCATAAGTAATCGTCCTTTATAAGAAACAGCTTCACCCATGCCTTCACTAAGACCATCTTGCTCTTTACTTCTCGTATATTCTCTCGGACTTCCATATAGAAAGATCCATGTTGGTCCTAATACTGGTAGGAAACCAACTGCAGGATTACTTTCACTTATTAAAAAGAGATCAATGAAAAACGATGAAATTATACGATCTTGTTGAACAGCTGCACGATCTTTCAGAGCTACTTTTACTGTTCGTACAAGTGGCGGAAAACGTCCAACTAGATAAAGTGCTTCGCCCCACACTGGTGTTGTGCCATTACGACTTTCAGTTGTTGCCGTCATTGTGTTATATGCAACTTCAATATAGGGATCGACTGGTTCCCATGATTCAGACTGAATAATTTTCTTGGAAACGTTTGCTAAAAAATCGGTCATCATCTCAGGTAATTCTGTTGCACCATAAAATATGATTTTTAATTGAACAGGAAAAAGACGTCCAGGCATGGCAGCAGGTACCAAAGTTTTTCTAAATAGAAATTTATTGAAATGAGTCGAAAACGATGGCAGAGAAACTAAGATTTACGATGGCTTAAATTCATCATCTTGTCCTACTTCATTGACGACGTTCTTTGAAAAAAAGAGTAAAAATAAAAAGAAAGATTGTTTCACCAAAAATAAAAACATCACGTTACTTTGGTTGGAACACCACGCTGCGTAACAGATATAGATATAAGTAAATAACCGCAAGTTGCTGCGATATTTTCTGGATTAATTAGTTGAGCCCATTTTCGTTCGAATGAATGTTCTTTTTCATTGTAAACTGTTGCTACATCTAATCGAAAAATTCCTATGGGCTTTGTATCTATAAATGAACTGATTATTTTAATAGCGTCGTGAACCTTAACAAATGATCATAAAAATAAAACCACAATAAATCATTCTATTGTCATAGAACAACCAATAGAATTACTTTGATATCGATCACTTTTTCCATAATGTGTGTAGCCGGTAACGTAAAGTCAAATGTGAAAAACTAAAATATAGACACCGACTAAGTAATGTTAATCATTATTGTTTATTCAAACCTTACTTCGCCGAAATATGGTGAATTTGACGATTTTTGTATCGTTGTACATCGTTTTTGATCGTCAATTTGTATGATAACATATGGATTAACATTGAGTCCAGGTAATTCTCGTCCCTGAATAATGTGCACCATAATTTGCCAATCGGTCATTTCATAGATATCGCCAACATATCGACCCAAACTGACGTTCAATTTAAATCATGTGAATTATTTTCTTAAGGTAACAATATGTTTTGTTGTTCTTTACCTTTTCTCTAGTAGCTCAATGTTCCTGTATTGTGTGTTCCTTTTTTCTTTTTCGTCAACAGATCCAGGAGCTGTTGTCGTCAGTGCACCTTCATCGAAATCAGAATCACTGTATGAATCACTGTCAGCATCATCTCCACGACCGGTCATTTTTGCACGAAAGTTATTTCTATAATAGAAATCAAGAGAAATCTTTATGGATTCCATCGATGATTTAAAAATATATTAGTTACAATCGACTATTTTTTTTTGAATAAACATGTCTATATCGATGACCACCGTGTCGTCCTTCATCATCAAATACATTTCTCCAATCGACTAATTCAGATGAAGCAATGACGCCCATTGCCTCGATTTGCTTCTCAATATCGGGTGGTGTGTAATAAAGCTTAAGTTTTACAGTTGATGACAGTAAAATGTTATTTGGATCGGATAAATTTTCATTAGCAATGTCAAGTTGTTTAGCTTCGATCAAAAATTCAAGTATGACTTCAAATACTGCGATCATTTTTTTTCCTCTTTTCTTTGCATTTACTGTATAAAATTCGATACGTAATTTATCATCCGAGCGTAATACAGACGCTAAATTGAAATGAAATTTCTTCGGTTTATCTCCGCGTGCAACAAAACTAGCTATTCCATGGACGACGCGTACATTGTTTGACCAAAGATTAATACCTAAATAAAAAAGAAAATTCACGTTTGGAATTTATACAGTAAAACTATTAGACTTTCACTCTGTGTTTCTTTTCATCGTCCAAATTCAAATTGATTTACTTATTTTACATGTTTACATCTATTATATTTCTTGAGCATTTTTACAAGTACTTCAAAAGATGAAACATAAACTGTGTCTAAAATGTATTCGATCAAAATATTCACTCAATTTTAGGACTTTTAAAAGTAAGTAGCGAACGTGGATAGTTTTTCTCTTAAGTTGAGTTTTGTGTCTGTTTCGGACATTAAAATGACGATCTTCTGTCTATATAACTAGTTCAGATAGGCATGAAGAAATCTTTCAAAGCTATGAAATTCATTTTGAATATCAAAAACATAGATTTTAACTAACTTCGTACGAGTTTTGTTTATGAAGATGCTAAGATTTGTCGTTATCAACTTTTCTTTGCAGTGAGTTCGCTTCGTTACATAATGTAATATCATATTAATACTGTATAACTTGAATCTTAGAGCATAATTTTCAATAGCTACTATTCAATGCAAAGCCCGTGTGTAAATTTTGTTCTTCAAGTTCCAAATTTCTAACTATGAAAATCTTCAAACACAATTTACGTAATAGAATAATTTCAAAAATCATCGTACACTAGTCAAATAAAAAAAAACGATAGAAGCCTTTACAACACATATTCGACATGAGCATAAAGTCTTAACCAGACTAACTCTGTTCAACTCGAGCTAAATTTGCTTTTAAAAGATTAAAAACTGAGCGAATATTCTATATTTAGAAAGACTTTTTACACACGAGTTAATAAGTGATAGTCATTTGTAAATGTGAAATCTATACGAGAAGCTATCGTATGGTTTCTCGAAAGATCAATATTATAGATTCAGTAAATGACTAGTTTTATCGTAGAAAAGCAAATCTAGTTTTTTCATATTAATAGTAACGATTTGAAGGCAGGCAACGATAATGAATCACTTGATTCTCGTCTATGATCAAGGAAACAGAAAGAAAGAAAGCCGTGCGTCGTCTAATACATTATTCGAAAAAAAAGACAAACATTTGAATCGATTGGCTTTATCTTTGAAAGCGAGTTTAATACTAAACATAATCATTATGAAAGGAATACATTAGATTTTATGCTGCGTAAATAGCTGAATGAATAAATGAAGATAATCAAGCCAAGGACAAAGCTTTAGAAGAAATCGTCATCGTTCTTCATTATTGTGGCGTGTTGCCGAGACAAAACTAGAATTTTCTACTATTTTCCTTTCTTTGTTCCTTATATTGATTTATTTTCATTGTTTTTATCAAAGTACGTTGTGAATAGATACCTCGAAATATAACTTTAGCACTGACGAACGTTGAATCTTCATTACGAATTAACTGAGTTGTCGGCATATCAGATCCTATTTGTTCATTATTTTCACCAATAGTTTCCAATTTAGAATTGGGAATATCAAGGTTAAATACTTTAAATAAAAACACTGTCAATGCCATTGTACAGTATATCTATTTATAAATGAAGCACAGTATATATATATTGACGTTATTCGTACGTTGCTTGAAATGATAATAGTTTAATAAACAATGGGATACATTTGTATTTAAATATATAACTAAAATTCAGAAAAACAACATGAAGAAATAATTGTACGCTTTGGAAGTATTCTTACTATCGAAAATGTGTAAAATATGTTTTATTGAGTAATATCAGCGCCGCGATATGTAAATATAAGATTTTTTTCGTTCTCTCTGCTCTACTGATTTTCCTGTATTTTTTGTTTTTGCCCACGTCAATTTGTCACATGTTTTTACATTGATCCAAGCCTGTTCTCTTCAAGGGAAAGAGAATGATTTTAATGTCAATGTATTTTACAATGTGTACATACCTATCTTGATACAAGTGTTTGCTATGGTCAAAAAGTTTATCTTTTCGTTTTTCGAAAAAAAATTCTCACATAATCGATACTTGCAATAATTTCTTCACATACAATCATTCGAGATCGATATAAACTTGGACAAACACTTTATTAGGCAAATATCATTAAAATATTAAAAATAAATCCGTTCCTTTTAAGAGCCAAGCATTTTTTTTTCATGTCGCTGTGCATGAATGAATTCAAACTACGAAATTTAAAAAGAAAGAAAACCAAATATAGACCATTCGCTAATTGCAAATTAGTTGGTTTACAGTATGTCATACTTTTTTCTGTGCTTCTTTTTCGTGTTATATGTATTGAAGCGTGCTTTGTAATGAAGTATAAATAATGATTTCAAATGGTTATTTATCATAGAATATATATAAACAACGTTTTCATCGATCCAATGGGAAATTTCTTTTGTTAGCAGTTCAGTATCTTATCAAGATTTTCTACTGTGAATAGATGACTTCAAATTATAGTAAAACGATCGAGTATTTTTTGAAGTATAAACTAAAAGTTTCTATGGAATTCATTGTAATGCATTTGTTTAACCTCTGAAATAAACAGATGCGTTCAACGAATTTCTTTGGTACCAAAAAGGAAAGGAAATTTCGTCGAATATCATCGCAATCGTATTATTATTATTATGTTTTTAATGTCCCACTCACAGTGCTTTTAGAATAATATCAATAGAAAATAAATATGATTGTTATACTATTGGCAACTATAGAAATACGATAGATGTTACAATAGTTACAGTATCATTTTATCGAATATTGACTCTAGTTATGTAGGGAATATGAAAGTCATGTATAGAAATCAAAAACAAGACATCAAAGGAAAACATGAGATAGTTTTCCAAAACGTTTTAGCCTGTTAAATGTGAAAAATGACTCGTTATCGATGTTTCCTGGTTTACCATGCTTTTATTTATATGTAAAAGCATTCATTTCAAGAGAACGAACTCAAATTTCAGTGACATTGTATCTTGTAAGATTTCTAACCCTTCTCCCTCGGACTACAGATCTTATTAATCACGACAGCTTCCTGTTCGTCTCCCCTTCATTAGATATTTGACCAATCGTGATTATCAAATGAATAATTCCAATAGCTATCTAGTTTTATGCCGCAAATAAAAAAATCTGCAATTCAGACAGCAGACGGCTCAATAGAAACAAGTACAATGAACAATGAGACTTCATCAGAATAAAACCCAAAAATTCTTCATTTTTGCTTTTAATATATTGGTTTTATTAGTAGAACAAAAAACTCAAGAAGATATGTAAATCAAAGATGTCATGTGCTTAAAATGAAAAAGAAAGACATGCCCGAGCGATGAGCAACTGTATTTTCGAAAAATTTTGATCCAAATATGTTGATAGTCATAAACACTATTTCCTGTTTCCATTGTTCTATTATTGTTTTTGAATGATTTTTAACTGATCACCAATCATTTTACCAACGGTTGGTTCCAAAGATAATCTATTCGTTGATCGAGAAGGTGACCGTATCATAGTACATAGATAACGACTGTGAATGCTGCTCCGAATCAGTAGGATTTTACTTCGATGAAATCTGCAATGTTATCGCTTTGAAAACAATTACAGATATCTTCAATCTTCACAGTTAGGATTTTAAAAAAGCTTGGGTAAGTAACTAGAAACAGCTACGTATACCTATACATGTAATTTTGCTGGTTTCTGTCTATGTAAATATCTGTACTTGACCAGTTGTTGATCAAAATCATGAAAAGAACGTTTCGTAGGGTTCAGTTAAAATTAGTGACTTATGTATATAGTAATTACTTTCTGTATTGCTTCATTTTCATTTCTTCAATTCATTCTATTCAGTTTTAATTTCTACTCTAATTCTGTAGTACTTGATTGGCACTTCTCAATAAATAACTATGTCATAGAAATCTTGTAGAGACGTGCGACGCCGAGCAAAAAAGTAACTTTAATGCCTATAATTATATTTCTATTGTATAGTACTTGAAAATTCTTGTCTTGCAATTGAATCATATAAGAATTTCATATCTTAGTTTATATTTCTTTTGACAACACTACTTATATATGTTGATAGCTATTCGTTTATTGTTGGATAAAATGCTTTTGTAACGGAAAAAAGAATATTTATTTCATTTGTTTTTCTATTAAACTACGTTCTTTCACAATGAGGTTAAGTGATGTTGACGTTTGCTTGTCTAGTTTGATTTGTTAACATTCTTGTTGAAAACTGAAATAAAAAAGTATAGCGATGCATACGAAAGTTATTTCCATAATCTTGAGATCTTTAAAAATCAATTGAAAATCAAAATCAAATCTTGATAACATCGTTTATGAAGTTTAAGTTTATGATATAAGTTTTCTGATGTTTCATTTCTCTACTTCACACATGTTTCTTGTGTATTCGTCTGGTAACATCGACACTCGGTTATGTTAAAATGGTTGAAAATCCCCGAAAACATAGATTGAATTAAAATCACTTCAAAAGCACGAAAATTTCGTTTTGATTTAAATTCCAATGAAAAAATATATACTAAGAGTATTATTCAGAAAAACTTCTTTTCAATCTCACATGCAAGAACAACAGGTAAGAGGTCATCGTTGCCTAAAAAGTAAGTTTACACTAAATTCGTTCCATATTTGATAAGGAACGATCTACTACCTTTGAAACTATACTATTAACTCTACGGTTTCAGATATACTCCTATTTCTTCTATCGAATACGAGCCCATTCTCTCATTGATCACATCGAAAGTACTGCGATTCATCATTAGTAGAAGAACATAATTGATATCAAAAGTTTGACAACTCCAAGATTTCAAGAATATCGATGACTGCTTTGTTTAGTAATGGATGCATCTCGTTGAAGAATACTTCCAGATGCCCTCTTTCTACTTTTCAACATTGTTCATTAAGATTCATTCATGAATGACAAAGCATATTGAAACCCGAAAGTTAACTTGTTTTCAACAAGTCTCATAGTTCAATGGACATATGCATATAGATCTATTGGTTATGTAGAGAAAAATGGATGAGTTCAATTCGTTTGTGTAAACTATCAGTTTCACAGAATTATATCAATGCTGTCAGGTATATAGTTGCAGTAGTATTTCCACATTGATTCCCCACCATGAAAATAAAAGAAAAGCTATTGGAAATTTTATCTTATTATAACCATTTAATTAATGAATGGACCATTTTATTCTTCTAGCAACTGCTATCCCCCCCCCTCTCTTCTGATTTAGTAGCAAACACATTTTCAGATACAACCGATGCTTCGAGAGGATAAAGCAAGATATCAGAACTGCTTTTTGGCTACATTGCATTCAATATGAGATTTCATCATTGATTGTGATGTTGCATGAGCAGTAGTAAAACACATATTCATACGGACACTAATATATTCAGACTTATTTTCTTTTTCATCAATATGAGCAATGGGAAGTATTGGGTCGTTTCGACTAATGTAATGAGATGCAAGGAAACGTTCGATTCTGTCTGATTCCATTTGGTATTAGCATTTTTTAAGTATGTAAAAAAATTTTTATCTTGTATGATGTTGATTGATAGTGTCTAGATAATCATCAAATAGAAGCGTTCCATTTATCCAAGCAAGCATCATATTGATGCATTGATTTATATTTTCAAATGATTCGATGACGTTGGTCGATGTTCTTTCAATTCAAGCAATGTGAAATAATCACTATAAGTTAATCTGATGTTGCTAAGTTATGTGACATTGACCATGAAGCAACAGATGTTAGCCATAAAATTATGCTCATTTTTTTACTTTTCAAATCGTTTTTTTTAGTTATTTTTCGATGCAGCTACGATTCAGTCTTACCTGGTTAGTTGACTCATCTTTCTAGTGTTGAATGAACGATTTATTTTCTAACAACAAGTACGGTCAATCATACGTTTTTCCACTGGATAAAAAAGCATCGTGATTAGTTCCATATAACTAATTGTGATGGAACTAACCCGATTTTGAACTGTTCTATAGGATAAAACAAAAGCATCATTCCAATAACTTTCATAATCATCGAGTGCATTAGCTTGATTTCATCGATTGATTCAATTATAAGCGTATTTTTCTCGTGTACGAATTCATTTGTGAATACAAACGCTGAATTCTAAACCATAACTGAGAAATCTGTTTTCGTTCTTGTTACTCGGTCGGTCTTGTTTTTTTCGACATAATCTTCTGTGAGAGAGAACTGATAGATTCATCGTACTCGTTGGAACTCACTGCTATGTTTCGCAATCGATCACTTGTGCATACTTAATGGATGTAGTACTATTTCAAATAGATGGACTTGCTTTTCGTCTTCATTCAATTCTCCATATACTACATGTGTTTTACCAGATCGACGTATTAGTATTGATATTAGATTTTTCATGTGACGAAAACGATGATGATTATGTTCGGATGCTGTTTCGTTTTTTGTTTTTTGTCCATTTCTTTTCCAAGTAATAAAAAAAGGATTATTGTATGAACGTAATGCAGTTGAGTTGCATATGAATGAACTCTAGTACATAGAAAAAAATCTCTTAGAGTATTGGTGGCATATTTTGACTTATAAGAGCATGTCTTTTACGTGTTTATCCCTACCTTGTGTGTGTCAATAGTTTTTCTATTGATCAACCTTGAATGATAAGCATTTGTCAAAACGTGAGTGATAATAGTGTCTATCGATATTTTTCATCACGTGTTCGGGTCTCAAGGATAGACTAAATTAAGTAGTACGATTTAAACATCGATACAAATCTTTTCTTTTTCAATCATTTGAAGTAGATTCAAAATTTTAAAATTGATGAGCAAAGTAAAGAAATATCTCGTGTCCAAAAGATGGAACATAGTGTCGCTGAGAACATCTGAGTATTGTCTATACGTTGTATTTAATTCGAATATTTTTGTTATAGATAATTACTTCTTTTATATTTTGCAATAGAATATGTCATTGATGGAACAATATGAAGTATTGAAATATCAAGGATCATTTACGGATCGTCTCAACTTCATCCTATCGCTAGAAGATAAGAATGAAATAGAGATACATTTGAAAAATTTAGCTACGCGATCTTACGATGATTTACAAATGTTGATATTTCTGTCGAAATCAACAAAAAATCAATTGAATCTTTACGAAATCATAAAAAATGATTCATTACCTGTTTGTCAACGAGCTGATGCTGCAAAACATTGGCTTCGACTTGAACAAGATGAAAAACGAATCCATCAGTTCGTAGTTGAAACCATAACAGATGCAAATGTTCCTCGTTTGTATGTTCATTCTTTGATTCTTTCACATACTTTCTTTTTCAAAAACAAATTTAGTATAAAACATCGTATTCTCAAATGTCTTCATCATGCTCGTCGGTTGAAGATGTCCTCGTCATTCTTTTATGATCTTGCTTGTCATTTGACTCGAACATTTCATCACGACGAATTCAACATCGATGCTCAATCACTACCATTCTGTTCATGGCATCAAATAGAAAAACTTCTTTCTCTATGGTCGTTGGCACGTTTTACGCAAATTAATTTTTCATCGTCATTTTGTTCGAAATTGATTCGTTATCGACCTCTTATTGTTATTCATTTAATTCAAGGCGACATCATAGAAAAATCTACGAATGATGATGAACTAAGAGGTTATTTTCGAGAACATAAAAAATTATTTGAATTATTAACAAAAAGGGAACCCAAAGCAATGTGTCATTTAACAATCGAGCATGTTCATCGGCTGGGAAAACATCAAAGAATTCTACCAGCATTTATCGTACGTGAAGAGAAACGAATATTTGACAAAGCTCCTGATCAAATGATTCAATTAATAGAATTAGTAGCCTCTCACCAGCCAGGTTATTTTGAAAAACAGGACATCATTCTTGAAACTTGTCTTTTCCGTTTTATTAGGTATAATTAAATACGAATCACCATGGGATTCTTCAGGCATAGAGCTATCTTCTTTTGTGTTTCCTCGTTCGTTTTCAAAAGATAACTATGTTCGCATCTTTTTTACATTGTATGACACATGTAAATGGTCTTTGAATAATACAGAGTGTCTCGTTTCCTATATGTTAGGCCATGATATTACGTCACAAACTCTCTCGTTACTCCGTCGAGGTCGGAAGTGGTTTCTTGATACTATCATTGACGAACGTATTGGTCAAAAAGAATTTCTCAATAAATTGTTAAGACGTGCTACGGAATGTCATTTGCATATGTTAAGTGATTATTTAGAACTACGTCTACCATTAGCTCGATATTTATTCGAAAAGCTTGATCAAACAGAATTAATTAGTGCCGAACAACATGCATCGTTTCTTCGCTATGAATTGATGAATTCAGAAATATTCGATAAATTTTTATTCCTTTTTCAACAATGTGGTTCCAATGTGAACGAACGAAAACGGATGTACTCTTTTATTCTCCAATGTGCTGTGTCTACCGATCAACAAAATGTCGACCGTGTTCTTCAATGGATTCGAAAACAATTTATAAATGAACAATTGAGTGTCATTGAATACTTTCTAAAGAATCTATCTTTATACGATGATCCATTCCATTTGGAATATTTACCAGATAATTTCAACATGATTGAAGACATTATGAATATAGCTTTCAATCATTTACAAAGAACATCGTCAACAATTGAGATCATATTGAGATATGGATTTCTCTTACTTGTCAAAGCAGAACATTACAACAATAAATTACAACAGAATAAAATACAAGACTTTGCTTGTCAAGTCATTCAGCGGTAATGAAAGGAAAATGATTTGAGTATAATAAGAATTTCTTTTCAATGATCCATAGTTATCGATAAGTTAAATCCTTTGACTCTATGAAGACGAGTATGATATCATTTTATAGGAAAGAATTGAAAGAAAACTAAAAGTGAATAGCTAAATAAGGCTCGAGCTATTTAATATTTCTCTTTTGACGCATCAAATTTTCATGAAAACTTATGTTTACTTTAAGAACACGCAGAATATCAACATGTAACTTCAGAATCAGTCATGGTGATCTTCTGTAAAAAGCAAAGTAGTTGATTGAACACACTTCAGCTGTTCTTCTATTGCATTCCTTGAGATCTCTAATCCGCATGATGAATATCAAGGAAGTTAATTTTTTGAAATCGATAGACAATACCACATGTTAATGAAGCAACAGATACGCATTTCATTCGAAAAATTGAGCATTAAAGATCGATATTTCGTCAGCAAAACTCCAGAGAATCAAATTATTCTAGTTACAGATGTTAAAATCTAGTACTTATCAACAGCAGGTCATCTTAGTTTTTAAAGGCTTACCCATAATCTCTACACTCCATTGATTTTTACAATATTCACACAACATTTCGAAAAAGAAAGAAAGGTTTGTAAACCAACTAGTTTCTATGAGAGGAACTCTAAGTTCGACACTACTAGAAAGAAGTTTTGGGTTGGATGATTATCATTCGATAATCAAAACTATCTTTTGTTTTGGTCGCAGTGAAGTCAAGAATTTATCATTTTATCAATGCAATTCCAATCAATGGATACGTATTTAATTGTTTAGATATTATTCAGTGAATGTTACTTTTCCGTACGATGATGCAATCTTATCTCGATCATTACCAATGGCACGTAATGCTTTTGCAAACATTTTAATAGCAGATATATTTCCGAAATTAATGTCCAAATGTTTGATCACTGAAATAAATAATTTGTTGATGAAATGTTTTCATGATGCTTGGCGTTTAACTCAAATCGATACATTTCTCAATGCATTCTTTTTCGAAAATTTAATTAGTTCAACAGAACTTCAATCGGCATTTGATTTGAACGAACATGGATTTTTAATTTCATCGTTTCTTAAACCAAAACCAACTCGATTGGAACGTGTTCATCGATTATTGAATGAAATCGATCAAGTATTTTTCTTTCATATTGAAGTTCAACGTACTATTCTCAAGTCTCAACTATGTCGACAGTTAATTGAGCAGCTTTTGAAAGACGAGAAATGTATCGATGTTAATAAAATCTCAAAACAAAAAACGAATTCGAACTTAAATATTCAAAATAAAAACCTAGCTGGATTCAATACAACTCTATTGAATAGTTGTTATTATCATTTGACAGGAGAACATTTGAAATACATCACAAAAATTATATTAAACGATTATCTCCAGGTAATTCTGTTTTAACTTATTCAATCTAATGAATGATGAACGTAGTGTTTTCTATTTACTAGAACGCAGATGTATCGAATCTCGAAAAATTGACATCACTTCGTCTTCTTCGTCGTCTCACACATACGTATCAATACACACTAGAATGGATCGAGAACAATCAAGACCTTGCTTTGTCCATATTAACTGATGCTTCATCTTCGCCAATGAATAATTCTGCTCGTGGTGCAAATATTCAAGCAAACAATCATTACATCTTGTGTTTACCAGCGACTTTTGATTTATGTCCACAAGATTTATTTAAACAAGTTCATCGACTTACAGCAAACTTGGATGCATCGAATGCTACGTTTGTTCGTAATGCTCTATGGAGTTTGTTGCAAAGAGTAACTGATCAAGATTTCTTAAAACATTTTATGAATTTCATTCACAGTGAACATTTCACGCAATTGGGTAACTATATAAAGTAACAGATCTTTTCATGTACTATGACTTCCCTCAATATTGGAGAGAGTGATTCATTAATGGCACCTTCGTCTACGACATAACCATGCAGATAACATACACATAATTACGAACTATTCGAAAGTAGATAAAGATGTAGCGCACAACTTTAGATAGATGAAAATAAAAACTGAACAATAACCTACAAAGTCAGGTGTTGAAATCTGAAGAGAAATTGTCTCTTGTTGTTTTTTTTTCTTCTAACAGGATTAGGTACATATTGAGTGACTAATGACATTGTTTCCATCATTCAACTTTATTTTAAAACGCAATAAATATCGACGCCTGGAGACTTTATCCATTTTCAGAAGGGAAGATTTCATGTGTGATGTCATCAAACAAAAACTTGATCGTGTCGCTAGTATGCATCACCATGGGCATTGGGGAATCTAGCGACTATCAGCGTAAATTATAAAAGAATGATCGTTTGCCGATTAGATTAAAGAGGCACTTGAAAAAAAAAACTTATGACTATTGCTAAAAAATTATGTGAAGTTCTAGAATTCCTATAAACGTTTTGCATCGTATAGGAAATTCGTAAATCTTTTTCTTGGTATTATCATACATTCACAAGAATATTGCAGTCGTCAACGTATACTTGAGTAAAGCCATATTTATTAGCAGCGAGCTAGTCAAACAAATTCGAGTCTATTGATAAAAGACAGTTTCATTCTTTTCTCGTTTCTCGTAGGTATAACAGCAAGAAAAGCTATGCTGTTTATTAGTTGAATATCGTTTTGATTCAACTTTGATAACATCAATTGTAAAACCTTTGTGAGACTCTCGACCACATCCAGATATTCGTACCTGCCTTATCAAGATTCTACTTGAATTCATTCATGAATCGAATGGAATGGAAAGTGAATCAGTAGCATGGCTAATACTGGAACAAGCTTCTTATGATGATTATCATCCAATAGTTTTGGCTCTGTTCAGTGCAAATGATAAAGGAATTCGTCGATCGACCATTGGATTCAAAGATTCATCTACCAACCTCCGTCGAATGTTTGTCCAAAGAATTCAAATGAGAATTCTAGATCATCCAACATCGTTTACTGTGCGTGTGTGGGCGTGGTCTCTACTAGATTGCGAGTATTGTAGTGTTGATGTTGTCGTAAAGAAAGCTCAACAATTATGTATCCGATTCGATAAAAATGTCAATACACTATGGAAACGTGCACTAGACAAAGTATTATCATTTCACAAATTAAACAAGTTATCTTATTTGCCGAATGTAAAAGAATTAGATTGAATAGAAACGCTGAGTTTCTTTGTGTATAGCACGACCTTAAAGGATGATCAAAGCTAATCACGTTAATATTTAGAACTCTGACTAACTGTTCTCGATGTCATGCATTCAGGTACCCAGGTGCTTACATTTTAGGTAGACTTTCTTTGAATAGTGCTCGGATTTTTCAAATACATCGAATCATAAAGAGTACTCATCAGATAGACTCGATGATCGGCCATCGTCAATCTAAGTGTTTCAATAAGTTCTCATCGTAGTAACCGAACTACGTAGCATTTTTCTGTATTTCTAGACACGTAAAAAAACAAATTGATAAGTTTTTCTTGTAGAATATCGTCGAACGAAATAGTTGATTTTATTCAATCAATCTTAGACTATGAAAAAGTATTGGCTTCAAATACAGATAATATTAATGAACAAAAGAGTTCATTGATCTATCTTCGTATTAACGAACTTTTAGATGCTTTCATCATCTCACTCGGAGAACTCAATTTGCAGCAGCGACTTTGTTTTCGTTCGTTGGCTCTATCTATTCTTAAATGTGAAGTAACAAGAGCTACTTTAGTTGGAAGCTTATTAATACGATTGACTGAAAATAAAGAAGATCTTGACGAGATGCTGATTCTTTTTCAGCAGTATTTGCCTGCTGAATATTTTGAATATGTTCTTGTCAAATTAGCAATTTATCTTGATGATGATGATGATGGATCTTGTTCTTGGCTACAAAGCTTGACAATAGATGAAAAATTTCATCTAGCTCTATGGTTCATCAATGAGAAAGCTCGACCGTTGTTTGTTTTTGAACTACTTAAGAATCAAGTATTCAATAAGGCCAGTGCTAACAAGCAAGAATGTCAAGGTGTTCTTCGACAAATGAGACAAAGTCCAAATCTACTTTTAAGACAACAAGCACTTGAGTATACATTACCATAGAAATAACAAGATAGATCTATGAATACTAATAACTAATAAATGTCTGTATGCTAAAATTTTCATGTTTCATAATGTTGATGCACACATACGTCAAATTCAAATAATTATTATGGAAATTTACTTTTAATAGTAAAATATAACAATAGCAATTGTCGAACATCACCATCACATTGTCACTTCATTCTGAAGATAGTTCGACTCTGGGCCAAAATTACGGTCTTCCAAACAATCTGTTTGTGTTTATAATGAAAGTTGTCTAATCTAATGAGGATGTCCAATCTGTTCAACTACTGTGCGAATTTCAATTTAATAGTTTCTAATTTTCCTACATCGAGGCTTACCATTACTGAAATCTATACGTCATGAGTCAGTTTCTGGTAGCTAACCGGTTTAAGAACCCCGTCCATAGAATTTATGGATTTCAGTTCTTTTCAAAAGGAATGGTGACTCCTACTTATTATCAATTTACCAGTAGTCAATATTTGCATTGATCCTATCTCTACACTTAATTTCAGTGACAAGACAAGTATTGACAATGACAGATATATTAATATCATGCTGCCTTTGTAACTCTGTTACGTGACGAACAAGTCAAACTTGAATTAGAATCTCGTTTAAAGTAGAAAACAGTTCACATTTCCATATGTATATCGTTCACCAGCAATCTTGATTGATGTATATTTATTTGTCTAGAAAGAGACCAGACCACATATTCGTCCAAAGAATGACAAGAGAAACGCTATTAAGGATTTGATAAAATAAGAATTCGCCATGTTTCGGGAATAAAGTACTAATTATTTCTTCTAAACGAAGGAACCTTGTGAATGCTACCATTCGGCATCTGTAGTGAATACAGTGCCACTTAAATCGTTCTCACTTGACTACTTATGTTTCACTCTTGTGAAAAAACTATAATGGCAAGAACCATCATATATATTAAATCCATTATTTCCCTAAAAATTCAATATTGAATGAATATGTTAAGAAGTTCGAAAACTTTTTCTGAAAAGCCAAAATCATACATCACTTACGTATATTGTACTATGTAGAATATATTTCTTTTTGTAATTGTTAATACATCAACATTTTTATAATGTTTTACTATTATATAATTGCTGTAGTTTCAACACTTCACTGCTATTCAACCTAAACGGATACAATGGAGAATAAATATTCCATGTCGGCGATGTTACCATCGTCTGCCTCTAGTCGTCTCTATGATTATCATATACAAAGCATACCAACTCAAAACTTAGTTTTTCTTCTGTCTTCATTTATATTCATGTCAACACAAACTTATAAAATAAGTAATCATTCCAATGATTTTCTTTAAAATAATAAACTCATAAACTTACATGTGTAAGTCAATTCGTCATGTAGCCTATCGAAGGAACAATCATCAGATAGTAACATCGCAACGAAGTTTTCCTTATTGTCTATCACCGTTTATAAATTTTAATTCCATATTTACAAGAGTATACTGAAATAATCTGGACAAGAATTGGCTATTTTCCACCTCTAACTTGTCAAAAAACAACATCATGGCCTTGAGCATCGAAAATGTTTAGTCTCTTATACAAAGATAAATCAGATCCATTTATTTCAATGTTTAGGTCGATGACATTGTTGAAGCATATAATGTATTGTATCGTATAATTATATATCAGATAACGTTAAGAAAGTACATAAGCCGATAAAAAGTATTCTATTGAAACGTTTCTATATTTTAAGGAAGTTTTTCAAGTCGTTCAGGTATTATTAATCCATAATTTTAAAGTAGTTTTCTTAAGTCTATGATAAGATGGAAAAGTTAGAGAACTTTGCTTCACATTTAAAATTTTCTTACACATTCAAACACTTCATATGCGTTTAATATTGCAAGTTTGTTTTTTCTTTCGTTCTGCATACGATTGATTGAGGGCGACTATTTTCTTTCCTGGATTAAAATTGATTTCATAACCTCATACACAGAGATATGTATTAATGACACAACAGTTGGAATGATTATGAAGAAGACATTCAAAACTTCGGCCAATGTAATGATAGAAACCATTCAAAAACAGATAATTATGACTTTTCTGAAGATTTATTACGCTACCTTACAGATAAAAATAATGCATGAAGATATTCGAGAACATTGAACTGAACATGTTAAATTTATTGTAAAAAGCTTCAAAATGCACGAATCATCACACCATAACAGTAAGAGTTTATTCTTCTTGTGTCTGACCGAAATATTTGACTAAAGAAACATGAATATAATTCGGTATCCATCATCCTTTTCACCACATTGAATCAAGGCGAAACTTTACTCATTTAATTATTTATCTAGAATATATTTATCGACTGAGAAAAAGTCTACGAATGAATAATCTTGAGTATCATTTCGAATTTCTCATCGTCACAACTGATAATTGTTATTGTTCGTTTTTCTTTCACTTGATATATCTACGTTACTTTTCTCTATGTTTTGAATCTGATTGAATTTTCTTATCTGACTATAACTGAACTTTTCCCTATTCTTCAAAACAGGATTTTGCAGCTATATCGTTTTCTTGCGCAAAAAAAACAGTAAGTTCATTTTACCTTTCATTAGTCATTCTTCAACGCTTTATTTCAATTTGAAGTAGTTTCACTCAAATTGATAACTGTTGAGAACACTCAGATAATGTTTGATAGTGCGTTTTCTAACTTTTTGTGCGTTTGACTTAATAAATATCGTAAATATCGATTGCTTTTTAACGAAGGAATTTCAAAAGTGATTTTCGTGTAATTTTCTAATTGTCACCGTTATTAAATCGAAAAACAGTTGTATTGATTGAATTAAACAAATGAAAACTGTAGAAATAATCAAGCGATGAATTCTTCATAATTCCAATCATCTGCTGATAAAAATACGTTTATTTAATTCAGTTCGGGTATCAACATCGAAGAAAAAGTCATTTACTACTTCTCTGAATAGTATTTGTTCGTAGCTCATGATCAACAATGTCAATCGTCAACTGTCGTATACTATGTACACCATAGCAAAAGACCCATCATTGTTTACTTGTTTATGATTACCTTGTATCATGAGCATATATGCAATGAACGAGATTAAGATTCCGGACAAGATCAGATGAATCCAGTTGTTTCATGAGATGATTTTTTCGTCCTATTCCGAGCCTTGATTTATCTATGCTATATATACGTATATATATATACGTTCGTTAGATATTGAATATCTTGAGAAAAACTTCATTCTTCTCTGATGAAATGCTTGTGATATTCTATCGGTCGTAAAACTTATCTATTGTGAAAATTTCAGGTGAAATGTTTTTCCACGATTAGTCAACCAAGTAGTGGAAAATCCCACCGAAACCGCCATAGCTCTATCAAGGTAAAGCATGAACTACAGCCCTTAGAAACATTTCCTACTTTGATTCAGTCTTACTGATATTCAAAACCTCTGGTTCAACACCAACTGCTGATGTGATCCCATGCTGGATGAATGCTGAATTATGAAAAACAAACAGATGGTAAAACGGAACCATGATTGTTAATTTGTTTTCAACAATACCAAAGTTTTAATTTTTGAGAACGGAGTTTGGCTAGGTTGAGTGTTGAATGTGAATCAGAAAAACAAGAATGAGTATCCACACTCTATTCAACAATGATGCTGATCTTCAACATTTTGTAATAATAAAAAGTAACGACATAACTTAATGGAATATTTTTCAACTTATTCGTTTAAGTAAAATATTGAATGCCACACTTAGGATAAATATAAATGATTGCGAAAGTAAATATTTTCGTAATAGGAAGAAAAAACGAAAAAAAAAATAATAGAAAGGTACGCTATTAATCGATAATCAATAATGTGCATACGAATAGGACCTTTTCTACCTTTTCAACACATATATCTTTTACTTGAGTATAGTTGTAACATGCTTCTGTCATACATCGTTATTCTATTATTTATTTTCAATGAGACTATTGGTGAGAAAAATGAAAGTGTAGCTTCTTACTTTGAATTTATTTTTGATTTCAAAAACAAAGGTCAACATCATCAAGATAGAGATAACTATCCAACAACATCAAAAACAAGTGAACCACCTGAGGGTTTTGTATTGTCTTTAATTTTGTTCTTCCAGAAATGAAAAAAACTGACAAATATTTTCTTTTTAGAACCATGTCTTGGAGATAATTGTCGAGCACATCCAAATATAATTGCTCCTGTTGTTGCTTCTATATGCGGAGTATTTTTAATAGGCTTACTCGTTATTTTCATCGTATGGTTCTGTTTACGCCGGAAATATAAAAACAAAACAAAACAAACTCAACAAGTATCAACAATTAAATATATCGAAGAACCATCACTTTATACTGGTCCAATAAGCACGAATGAGTCAGTGTCGAAAGATTATCGAGTTGATTCATCAATAGATTATTCGATCGATTCACATTATTATGACAAAATTCATTAGAATCAACCACCGTAATGATTTACACAAAACAAAGGTTTTCTGGTTTCGTTTGTTCATGTTTCTTCAACTTCATCTTTTATCTTTCTTTCAAAAGAAAAACATCTTTGGCTTTTTATCGATTCATTCAATATTCTTTTATCGAGAAGAAAGTGAGACATTTAGAAAGTGACTTTTTTCATCTATTGAATTACCATTTCATCATTAATCATTTATTTTCATGACATAGTACCATTTTTCACAGAACAATCAAACGAATACTTTCTTCATTTCACCATACACAACGAAAAAAAAGCAAATAATTTATTTATCATACTCAATTTCTAGGAGAAAAAGATATTTTCTAAAAAGTTCTTTGGTTATGAATTGTGTTGCGCTTTATTTCTTTTTATGTGAGTCAGAAAAAACTTCTACTCTCTATTGTATTTTTCTCGAAAACAACTTCAGAAATATGATCCGTTTTTATTGAAAGAATCGCTTTACTAATTTCTTGCTTATGCAGAACCCGCAGGTGTCCTTCTTTTTATCTTTGTCATGCAAGAAGACCGCATATAGTATACTGCACAGCAGAGATACGGCACTTTGCAGTAATTTTATCCATGTGTCACAAAGAATACAGAATTAAAAAATCACTGTTCTAGAACGTAGATTTATTATTCATTCATTATTTGCAAATTTACAGTTTTACCAAATTATAACCTAACAAATTTCATTATCTTTTTGTACCATTCTTTCATTCATTTTTGCAAAGTTGATTCCTTTACTGGCTGAGCTCTTTTTTCAAGAAGTCTTTGAGATACTGTGGATGTTTTGGCAGCTCTGAACAATTTCTAACATTAGTTCAAACTTCGTTGGCACAGCTTAATTCGATATTACATATGAAAGGACTCTTTTATTTACCTTGAAGTAACCAAACGGAGCATGGTTTGCCCGCTGAGTCAGCTTTTTGTAGCCACTTTGATGGGAAACTAGTATCTTTCGGTAGTTTATTAAATGTGTTGAACATTTTCAACAATTTTTACGAAGCATACATTCACATCTACACTTTCTGAAGAACGTAACTGACTTATGTATGTATATATATATTGATCTGATCGTTTAAAAAAAATGTAACGGAAAGCATCGTTCTATTACTGTTTGACTGTGTTCATTATATCTTTTATCGCTACTCTTGTTAATGTCTTTTCTCTCTCATTTCTTGATAAATATTATCTATTTCATGTCTATTGCTTTCTCTTCCATATAAGTATATGTTCTACGAGTTAGAGAGAGAGAGAACGTGCTGCTGGCAAAAGTACAATTACATAACAATCTTTTGAAATTGGCACTAGTTCCATCAAACTTGTCTGAGATGTCTTCCTTTCGAAGACACTATCAAAAATCGTCTCTCAGAAGTACTGGAGGTCAAGCCATCTTATAATTCAATTATAGTTTGAGCTTTTTATGCGTATTAGGATTGAATCAATCCATCGATTGCTTTTGCTAAGGGCAACGCTTCAATCTAAAACTCAATTATGTTAGTGCAGGTTATGTTCGATCGTCATCTAATATGTTTTAATTTTTATTATAGAACAATATATTTAGAAATAAGCCATCTTTTTCTTAGCTACCCCCATGCTGCGGGCGTGCTAACGAAATTTTTACATTTACGATGGATTCGTCGGGCTGTCCTTTAACAAAGCACGGTTATTAGATTGATTTTGTGACAAATTAAACAGGTTTTTCATTACAAATGAAATGACTCTACAATCAATATTCTAGATTTTCATCGTGGAAGTTTCTCGATTTCAGGGTTATAAATAGTACATTACACTTGAATAATTTCGTCTAGCCACAGTTTCACCAATGAGGAACAGCAAAGCAGAAACAAATGTTCATCAGCGACTTCTTTCCATAAAAGAACAGAACAATGCAAAAATGTTTTACTTGTTTCTGATGTTGAATCAGATTTCAAAGCTATTATTGAAGAATGAGAAATCAATTTTTCATACTTTGATCAAACATCAATGTAAGCTGGTTTTTTCGGATAATTTTCTTTTGTGCATCATATTAACTTGAAACTATTGAAATATTCCAGTGATTGTTCCTTGATGAGACCTTTTTATGTGAGTTGCTCTACTAATTAGAACAGATTATACGAAGAATGTGGATGGGTATGAATGAACAGAAGATGAACACGAAAGCTCAAATCAATTACCATGCTGACTAGTGGCGTCACCAGAAACGTTAGCGTGATGGGGTTCAGCCCCATCTCTCCTTCCAATGCACTCGTTGTCCGACTCCAGACACTAAACATTGTAACAAGGTTTCAAATGTTACTGCTAAATTTTAAAACTACCACTAAACTAAATTGAATGGTCATGTGTGTACTATTTGTATCTTAGATACGAAGATGCCTAGTTTATGTGTGAAAACAGAAAATTTTAAAATATAACTGAATAAATATATTTATTTGAGTATAATACAACTATTTTTATGGGTGACACGATAGTTGAGCTACCGACAGCTGACCCTCATTTAAAGAACTATTGAAAAACGCCAAGAAATAACTTTATTTAGTCGAGTTAACATTCATATCAAACATCGAACTGAGTTCGCTCTCTTATAAAATATGATTCTCTTAGTATGAGATGAAAAGACGAAACTAGTAGTTGTAATTTTTCATCCAACAGCTCGTATTTCGCTCGCTTTTTTAATTTAACAACCCCAGCTTGCAACTGTTCAGTCATAATCGAATTCGCGTGCTTTCCGATTTTCAAGTCTTTGATAGATTCATAGAATGATGGGTTTTCTTGTGCTGAGTGCTAAACAAAATTGATGCGTAACTTTATCGTGAAAATAGATCAGGGATCACACTACTTGAACAGCTCTGTGTCAGTCCTCCGATGAGTTGTTCGTTCGAGGTAGCTGATGTTTCTATCTCGAGAAAAAGTTCACTTCGAATTTGAAAAGTGAGGAACACAACGTCGATTGTTTCGAAATGGACGCTGCAAAAAGTTATCCTCGAAACAGGCGACAAATTCTAAGCTAGAAATCATATTAGATATTTGCGTGTACTCGTTCATTTCTGTAGAGATAGTCGTATTATTCATAGACGCGAGTATCAAGGAATCATTCACAATATGATAAGTGGCAGGTTTACAGCATTGTCAAACTTCATCTACGTACATGGATAGATGTTGATTCTGTATTTTTGTAGTATTGGTTTCACCATCATCCGTTCATTTGTGAAGCATCAAGGTCAACATTTAAATGATTAGCAAATGGTTTTAAAGTATCGAAATGTAAGAATTATCACTCTCTGGACATAATGATGATATGTCTGATAAAATTTGTAAATTTTTTGATGAAAATCAATCTTGTAACTCAACGAATATATTATCATTCAATTGGTAATCAATATACGTTCTAAAAATAATGTTCATTTTGATTATCGTCACGTTGACCGACTTTGCCCATTAATGATTTAATCTTTGAATCTTGAAGAGAGCCCTCGTTTTCGATACTGTTTAGGCTCACTCATAAAATCTATATTGTTTGAAATATTTGTTGAAAAAATTGTTCTTCTCAAGATTGTTCAAACTATTCAATTATTGATTCAAATAATTGCTGGGAATAACAACAGTCAAATGTTTTCGCTAAATAAAAACACGGACATAAATGAATCTTTTGACAAATTGCTGCTGTTGCTGCTCTTAAAATACCGTTTAGTTTATCTGATAAAATTTTTATCGGACCTAATTAATTAGTTCGATGTATTTTGATTCGTGTTTCAAACAAGAAATGACCCATCAAAACACGTTGCAACACACGAGTATGAATCAATATTTTATTTTCTTAATATTTTAACAATAGCATCGTTCAATGATTTGGCATCAGACGGATATGATGCACCTAAACCGATAAAATATTCTTCTATACAATTCTTTGATTCTTTAGTTTTTCTAATCATCAATAACTCTAAGTACGATCGACATTTGCTGATGACCAGAATTCGAAGAAGTATAAATCGAAAATACTTTTTCAGAAATACGATATCTAATTTGCTTGGCCATCAAATTTATAAGTTCGTTTTGAGTACCATGGAGATAAATACGTGACATTACTTGTTGAATCATCAAAAATCGACTTGACTATTGGATCTGTTTCAGATGGCCATTGTAGAATCTCTGAAAGATTTCCTCTATGATTTGGCATAGAGAATCAAAAGAAATATATGATATAAAATTAAAATATGGAAGATCTTAAAACTTCATTTGGAGGTTCTTCATCGCCTTTTAAAGAAATCATCTATCTACAGCATAAATGGATGATTGATTACATTTTAATTAAACGTTCGTGGTTTTTTCGAATCTGTTCCATTCTTCCTTTTTCCATTACATTAATAACGGTTTCGTTAGATTTTTCACGGATAAGAAATTGATTATAATTTGACGTTGCTTGAATGTGTGCTGCACTTGTTTCATGACGTCGAAACCTTCTATTTTAACCAAATGCACGCTTCGCAGTTATTTTATCCAATTATAAAACCATCACTTTGATTCCGATTGATCAAATTGTTTGTTGAGCCAAAATGTCTAAAGTACTAGAAGTAAATTCGATCATTATGAGCGATAGATTATTCCAGTCATGGCCTATTATTGAACGATTGTTTTTGAAACGGTCGATTTTCTTTATTTATTTTGTATGATGGTGTATCAAATAACGAACGACTAATATCAGCAGATCTTGAAGGTGTTGTCATAGATATTAATGGTGAATTAGGTTGAGAAGATGGACTCACTGATGAACTATTCACATCTATATGAACTACCACTGGTGATAATAACGATGCTGTGGGTAATGTAGATGATGGACCGATGAATGAACGACTAGTGTCAATAGGTCCTATGACAAATGATTGTGCTGATAAATTTTAGAGTAATAAAGGTGTATTTTATGTTAATGATGTTGAAATGGATTTATCGTGTATAGCTGTTGCATCATCATATAGATTGGTATTTGAATCAAATTTTGAAAGCAAATTTGTTCTTTCAGAAAAAACAAGTGTTGTTGATGTTTCTGTAGATGTGAGTGATTGGTGTAACCCCAGATTAATTAATCTTCTCCTTTTTGGTCAAGATGGTGAAAAGAAAGACATAATAGTTCTTGGTTTTGATTTAATTACTAGGTTGCATATGTTTTATTTATCTGCTTATGAAATATCATAACTGATCGCTAGCTTTCCTCCGGACTTGGGAGTCATAATGGACAACATAAAATGATGATTAGTGCCTTCCATGTCTGATAGTTACAAAAATGAACAAATGGTTCCATACTACTATCAAGGGAGAAAATATTTACATTCTCATCGATTCAAAATTCAGACTTCGATGCTCTAATTGATATTCATTTCTTTCATTGAAGAATTCAATCGGTAAAGTGAAATAAGGATGATGGGACTCAAAAGTGGTGATGGGGCCAGCCTCATCTGCCCCCCCCCCCCTAATGACGCCACTAATACTGGCATCAAGGAACGAATGTGCATTCATTCTCGACTTGATGTTTTTCTTTACTAGTCAGCAAGAAACAATGACACGGAGCACATGTAAGTGTAAACACAAAAGAAAAAAATAATAGAATTCTTTTTCTTTTTGTTTTTGTACAGCTCCAACAACATGCAGCAAGCAAGATGGCATTATAATTGCACATAGGAATTTTCCATGACTATGACTAATATTCAAACTGTACATGACGTGTGCCGTCTATAAAATAATCAGTTGCAAACGAGTCAGACATTTTAATCTACAATCTCAATCACTATACAGCCAATTTTACAACATGCAAAATTCATTATCGAATTCCTTTCGGTAAGTAGACTCTTGTTTTCATATTTATTTACTTCTGTTTTACACTATCATTCGGAAATGCAATATCTATAGACGTATTATTATCGTTCTTCATTTGGTGAAATGAACTAAGATCTCTGGAAAGCAATTATCTCATCGTTGCTAGACTGTTTTAGTAGCGATTAATCGAATTGATATGTTCCGATAATATATATGTCTGTGTTCTTTTTACTTGTGTGAAATATTGTCAATTGAGCAAGAAATGAGGGTATTTTTAAAGATAATAATCAGTGGAAAATCGAAACTCAGATGTACAGTCTGAAAATTTTAGTAAGGGGAGGAGCCTATCATAGACAAAAGTTAGTTTTTTGGACTCAGTCTAAGTGAACGAAACTCTTTGTTTTCGTTCATTTTTCAGAGAAAACCGAAAAAGATTTCTTACAAGAAGGACTTGTAATCTTCACTTCATACCCCTGCCACCTCGAACCCACTACCCATAGGTATAAGTTGCTTCTCGACCTGTGAAAAACGAATTAGTCTCTAATGATATTAAAATTTTGAAGGAATTTTATGCTAATGCTAAGTCTATTTTTAAATAAATTGTCACCCAATCCTGTTTTCATCGATATATTCGATTAATGATGGACATATTGCAGTAGATCAGCATGTTGCTTTCGCGTGACTTTAATATCCTTTTCTTCATCACTGTTGCTTTCTTCGATGAAACGTAATCTCTTTGAACAATTAAAACCAGTTAGGATGATTTTACCTTTCGTACACTTTTCTTTTTATTTGATTATAGGTCAGATCAGTCGGTGCCAAAAAACGATAGTACTAGTGCGAAAAATGATGCATATAGGAATTGTCCATGGATACAGGAACGCATAAATGGACCCAACGGACCTCTTTGGCTCCAAGCGCGATTGATTTGTCTATTGTCGAAAAACTATACGAAGGTGCTACGAGAGTTTCAAGTCATGTACAATGCAACAGTCGACGAGTCAGATAGAGCTTCGAAAGTAACGTCGGCTTCGCGGACAATTAATTTTGATGGTGAGAATGTTGATCATACAGAAATAGGATCAAGACAATCAACATGGGGACAATATCTTTGTAAACCTATTCGAAAGTTACTGGATTTAATCACCACCAGTTGGAATCCTGATTCCATCAAGAAGAAGAGTTATATTAGAGAACTACATCCTACCTTGAAATCTGGTCGCTTGCAACCATTAAGTGAGATATATTCTTTGCTGAACGACGCCAAAGAATCAAACGAATTTCAAATGCAACTGAAAAAATTTTACTCTTGCCTAACAAGATTGCATTACCAGGAAGTATGGGCTTCACTAGTCCGAGATTACCATGGTATTGGAATACCAAATCAAGATCGCATATTCAGTACGAATGTGCTAACTACTGAATACATGACCACAGAATGTGAAAGAAAACAAACTGCAATTATCGTCGGGAGAACGATTGTGACTTTCAGTGAGCTTTGTTTTCTTCAACACACCTTCACATTGGCATATCTTATTTAATTTAGATGATTCACTCAGTCACTTGAATAATAGACTGGGGCTATTCGATGTTATTATTGTTACAACGATCAATCAAAAAATGTATTTTGGTGTTGTTGTGTATGTGAAGAAAGAACGAGTTCAAGATGCCAATGCCGACGATAAACGTCGGTTCACCAGTGCTACAGTTAAGAAACCTGTGAAGATCGAGCTGCAGATCACTATTGGCATCTACGTTTTGAAGGAGTGTGCAGAAGCTGTACAACTGCTGCAAGAGAAGAATAATTCGAAAATACTAGAGATATTTAAGATAGCTAACATAACATCGTCTTTACGCATGATCCATGCAATTGAAACACTGAAGAGTTGGCGTAATCAACATAGCCTAATCGTGCCAAAAGTCGAGGATCATTATTTCCGATTTCCAAATAACTTTTATTCCTCGAATAAAATCGAAAGGCCCGGCTACAATTCAGAGCAATCGAGAGCAATAGATATTAGCCACCATATGCATGAAGATGAATTGGATCGACTACATCTGATCTTCGGCCCACCTGGTGAGATATAATTTGAACAGTGTCTGTTGTTTGGGATGATGATTCTATTCTTTCTTTTTTTTTAAGGCACTGGTAAGAGTAGTACCATTGCAGGTACTGCTTTAAGTTTACTGTCTAGCGACAAGTGGTACAATGGGAAAAAAATACTCATCTGTGCACCATCGAATAATGCCTGTAACGAGTTATCACGTCGTATTCTTCAAAGATTACCTCAACAACGAAGTGGTAAGTTGAATTCAAATTATTCCTATTCTGTACTGTTTATTTTCCCCATCACAGATCAACATACGCTCATTCGTGTTGGTTCCGAACCTCCGATCGACGAAGACATATGCAATAACTTTCTTGATTTTCTCGTGCTGGAGAAAATTGTCGATGATCTCAAGCACAATCCTGAACTGAATCGAGTCAATTTAAATAAAATTCAGGAAAATATTTTAAAAAAGGCCTCGATTATCGTATCGACGCTCAACAGTTGTGCCAGTTCACGCTTGTCGTCACTTGTCAATCGAGTAGACTTTATAATCATTGACGAAGGTGAGAACGATTATAAATATATATATATATATGAATGCTAATAGCATAAAATGTTTTCTTTCGCGTTACAGCAAGTCAAAGCTTGATGGCAGACTGTTTTATACCCATCCGCTTCAATTGTAAAAATATAATACTTGCTGGCGACCCATGTCAACTGCCACCGACAGTCATAAGCGATTTTAGTCGGAACCTTGGTCTCAATCAATCGCTCTATGAGCGTCTATATGATGTACTTAAAGAATCTCGACTAATTACTACCTTAAACACTCAATATCGGATGCATTCAGAGATTTGTTCTTTTCCAAATCGGACGTTTTATAAGAATGCATTGATAACAGATCCATCGGTCCAAAAACGAATTCAAAATTTCGATCTTAAACCGATATATTACTACAACAGAAATGTACCTGGAGAAATTCAAGGTGACGATAGTTCCATACGGAACGAAAAAGAGGCCAAATTTGTTAGCCGACTTTGCGATAGTCTAATTCAATACTTGAAATCCAAAGAATCGGCAGATACATGTTCTGGTGGTGTTCGATCGGATGTTGAAAAACGAATCGCTGTTATTTGCCCATACCGGGCTCAAGTGCGTTATTTTCAAGATAATCTCCTCCCACGTGGTGTCGAAGTGATGACTGCTGATGGCGCACAAGGGAAAGAGAAAGATTTTGTTATCTTTTCATGTGTTCGTAGTGGTGACAAAATCGGCTTCTTGGAGGATGCACGACGGCTCAATGTCGCATTGACTCGTGCAAAGCACGCTCTGTACGTCGTCGGCAACCTCAGACGAATTGCAATGAGTAGTCCATTTTGGAAACAGCTAGTGATCGATGCCGTGGACAGAAAAATTATTTGTGATGTCCAAAATGATTAGCCTAAATTACAATACAACCACTAACGAACTGTTTTAATCACTTATGTATCTTGGCCTGTGTTTAGATTTAGCCGACATTGGAATATTGTAAAACGGATTCCTAGTCGAATGAAAATATTAATTTAGTATAAATTTTGAAATAAAACATTCACATGCTTGACTGTAAAATTCAATAGTTCATCTATCTTTACTAGAACAATCTTTTAATGAAAACAACAAACAATCTGTAAATATACAGGTTTAAATGATTTGTAAGATGGTTACAACTGTTTTTTTCCAGGAGATATTAATCTGTGATTTGTAATCATAACAACGAAAAATTTTATAATGAATTATAGTGCATCACAAACACGATTAGTTATAATATTATGTTGTAAGAGTGAGGATAATTTTTCAATGCCAGACTTGAAAATTTTTCAGAGTTCTCCGTCTCTTTGCAAAAAAAATTTGCGTTCACCAGCGAATTGAAACTAATTATACTATTTGAAAACCAATGTAGAATATCATAGACATAATTTTTATTTTCAAAGATTAATGAACACAATAGATGATCATAGTATTAGAGACATTAGCGTTTTTCACAGCACAAAAACAAGATGAGTAAGAATACAAGAGAGTTCCAAATAATACACTTAGTAGTTTCTATTTTCATTTCCTAAACTTCACTTTAAATTATTGTTCCTACGAGTTCAATTACTGTGAAATTCGACGCCATGTGTCGTTTCCTCAAAAACTACTGTTTCTGTTTTGCAGTAATGCAAAATCGAGTATCTGTTCGTACTTATTGAGGGTAACGTAAACACATATATAATTTATATCCTTGTAAATTAATTTGAAAATCAACAACTATAATTTATTAGCAGTCGATTATATTTAAAAGTTCGGTATTTTTTGGTTGATTTTACCTGCTTGTTTTAACACACATATCCTATGATAAGAAGATTGTTTTAACTCTTCGCATTATACAATTATAGCAATGAAACAACATGAAGCACGAGAAAAACTTAGTATATGTACTTGAATCAATTGTAAATAAAACATGATAATCGATTACATAAACACGAGAGATCTGATCAACATTTTTTCTATAATGACTAGTTCTTTAGAAACATAAAACTTGATAAATTATTCATGGAGTTGTTACTTTAATTCAGTTTTCTCTTTTAGTTTTAACGTCCATGTTTTTATAACATACTATCTACCTTTTATACCGAGCACATTTTGTGTACCACCATGTGCGATACACTTTTCCGCTGTACTGCAGTATGAAGCATGTTCTGTGTTTTCCGTATGGAGCTGTTTAAGATCAGGAGTATTTATAGGGTTTTATAGTATTTGCAAAAGGCTTTTTAGTCGTGTCTTAGATTCGTTTATGGCTTTATTCATCATGAGCTAAGCCGTTGACAGTGCCACCGAAATTCCGAAGCTCTTTTAAATATTTCGAGGGATTCCTTGTCAATTTGATTGTTCTTTTTAAAGTTTCATCATTTATATTCGAAGTCATGAATAATTCGGTAGAATATTGGTTGGTTCTGTATTATTGGTGAGCATCCATTCTCTACTTCATTAGGTCTGTAAATGTTTCCTATACTCTCTTCATGATTGGTAGGTTTCATGTGCCTCGTAAAAGAGCCATGTGTGGTGCTGTATAATATTTTAAAAGTTTCATTTTTCCCCAACCACGAAACGTTCAACTTTACCTTGCATGTCACGTGCTCATATTTAAAAATGCTAACTTGCTTAGTCGTAAGAAATGATAGTGTTTTTCATTAAAATCATTCAATGTACACAGGATTTATAATCCTGTGCTCTAAGATGAGTTTCCTTTTAATCTAAAACAGTGTTTCCTTTTTGCGTTCCCTTCTTTTTGCTTTAAAAGAAATACTAAATAATAATTTTATTTTCTAAAGAAATTATTTCGTTTCTTGTTTTCATTTATTAAAATCGAATATGATGAATGTTGCTGTTCCAGTCTAAGAAAAGATTCTCTTTTGCTTTTTTTCCATCTGTTAAAATGGGATATGATAAAATTTTATTTTAATGCTAAAATCTATCGTTTCCCTTTCTTTTCTCGCAGAGGAATATGATCACACTTCGTTTTGTATGAAAGAAGGAAATATGTCTGTTCTTGAACAAAAAATAGTTATGATACACTTTCTCGTATACTGATTAATTCTTGAGAAAACGTTTTCTTGAAACTTCAAACGATTCCATACTTGTTCATTGAGAATCAGCTGTACTGGAAGTAATTGATTCACTGATGATATCTACTTGATAATGATTTTAAGTCATTTAAGATATTTTGAATCAACTAACAGTTGTTGTGATATTAATTGGTAAGAGAAAACAATAAACTGTAATTAGTTTTAGTCAGCAGCATTGAAAATCAATTATTGTGTCGATCATAACCAATTATGAATAAAGTGCACTAAAGGCACAGATGAAGTTATCAGCCAATTCGAATAATTTCAACCGTGATTCACCTCAGACACATGTTTCAAGTATTTGGACTGGGTGTGTGTGAAGTAAGCTGGTGTGGACGGTGGGTTTGATGGCGTTAGCACAGGGGAATCTATATCGATAGCCACAGCCACGATCACGCTTTGAATTGCGGTTATACCTTATCCAAATATGCAAAAGTGTTTCTCTTATACGTGTGTCTAGACGCAGCTATTTATTCGAACTCATCCGAGTGAGTCTTTGAAACGTTAGTGAATGTTTCCTATTACATATTGTAACCATAATCGCCTCTAACTACGTTTAAAATACACTCAAACACGTTGACATAATTTTGAGTTTCACGTGGGTATTTTAATAAACTGTTCTATATTCTTCTGTATGATATCGAGAAAAATAAATTCAAAAAGCTGTTAACGCAATCCCTGTGGGCTTAAAATATGAAACACGATAGACGCATTTGTGCTCATTATATACTATACATCATAGCGTTTCAAAAATAGAAGACTTTATCTATATTTTAATTAGATGCTGATTATATATGACCTGTAATAGTCCATTGTAGACGTCTGAAACGGTGTGTGATGGGTGTCTGGAGACTGTCTGCGATGCCATGGAATCCTGTCTGAGACAGTCTGCGATGCCATGGAATCCTGTCTGAGACAGTCTGAAGGGGGAAGGGGGGCTGCAAATTATTTACCCTGAACACTTCAACAGTCTTGTCAGGTCGTGTTTCACAAAAAATCTTAAGATAAGTTGATATATATATTTGAACCGAGGGCATTAGACAAAAATGGTTTGAAAAAAGTAAAATCTTTACATGTTTGTAAAACTAGACATAAGCTGTATTGGAAAAGAGATTTTCATTTCTCTTCTAATTGTAGTTTTTACTTAAATGGGACAGTCGTTTTAAATCCGTTTTTATTAATTCAGTTTCCCTCGAAAAATGAATACATACTAATGGAAGTCTTTTTTCTTTCAATAGCATACATATAGCAATTGTGAATGATTCTATAAGTGAACACATATACAGAAAGAGAAAAAATAGCGATAGAACGGAGCACTATGGTAGTATTTACTGAGAAATGTTTTTTAATGTTTTTGCTGAGGACTTGGGAGTAGCTCGGCATGAAAACTATACCGTTAGATTTAGTTTTTCGCGCTTTTTTCAGTGGTGTATTTTTTATTAGGTCAATGTGAAATAAAAATTTCGAACCAGTCCATATGATTGAAAAATTCTTGCACCCTAATTGAAAATAATAATGAGAAATAGGTAAACATTCGTATAGTTTTTGATGACTCGTGGCGATGCGTTTCATGACATGACGGAATACACCTTTTGGTGATAATCGAGAATTTTTCAATGCACAAAATAAAAAAGAAACAAGTCATTTCACTTTCTCCTTTTTGCAGTGAAAACAACCTGATACTCAGAGTTTAGATCAATTTCTACAAGTGATGAGTTACAATGGTAGGTTGCTATATACTTACTCGGTTAAAAAATATAAATCTATTTGTTCTTACAAAAGGCTCTAACTATCCTTTGCATGTGAATAAACATGAAATAATCGGAACAATTCTGTTGATAGTTTCGATATTGCTTTGTACGATAAGAGACCACCATCTATTCTATTACAAGATCAGCAATCTTCAGAGTAAATTCTATCGTTAGAAGAAGATAAAATTCAGTTCTTCGAATTTTTCACTAAGGGTGGTGCCTATCTTTATGTTCTACCTACTATTAGAAAATAATACTAATTATTTTAGAACAATACGGAGAAAAACTTATCTATGTTACACATTGTCTTTGTACAATAAAAATTATATTCATAGTTTATTCATCATGTGCCTATCATCAGAATGAATTTAATGCTGAAAACGAGAAAGTGAGTCGATCATTTTTCACCCATCTACAGGATGCCTCACAACTGTTACACTCATCTAAAACTTCAAGTATAAATAATATCGCAGAGTATTATATGAGCTAGTACACGCAAGTCACAACCTAAGTTGCTCAATCAAGGTCGCCTGATATCGGTCAATTTAACGCTCATGATAGAGAAAAGACTTTTTAGAAGTTTGCCGAAAGCCATTTTGAACAATATTGATCCTTCGATATTTTATGAGCAATTTATGAAAAACACTAAAAATGACCATCTTCGACGGGAATGATCTTAATGCGGTCATATCTGAAGACCAGTTCGATTGAGCGAGCTGAAACATTCCATAAAGATTGGCCCCAATGAGTTCTTTTCACCTTAGAATTTTCGCCCTAAAATATAGAGCCCTTGTGATTGTGTGAATCAACCAATATCTACAAAAAAATACATACATTTTTGGAAGTTTGACCCTTTATAACTCTCGATTGGAATAAGATACGGGTCCAAAACTTCTAGTTTACATAGAGCTATAAGAGACGCATTGCTCGTGAAACTTTCCTCTCTTTAATTGATTCCTATCGTTCAGGAGTGCAGTCACAAAACGGTGACTTTCACTAAAATCATGAGTTTTGGAGGGTCCAACCTCCAAAGATACCTGTTACCCTAAGGACAAACTTGGACGGCTTTGAAGTACCCACCAATGATCACGACATTATAAAAACGTTTGCGTGCGATCTCTGAGAACGGTTCCAAAAAACGCCCTGCGAAAATCGAAAAAATTACCACATTTCCTATACAAACCGTAGTAAAACTCACCAACGAATTACCAAACGACTTCTATTATTTCAGATAAATTCTACCTGATAAAAATCAGCAAATAATACTCTATCACTTTCGAAACGAATATTATTCAAACACGAGAAAAAATATTTTCTCGAAAAATCCCTGAACTTCCCTCCAGAGTTTTCTACCCAAGACTCTTCATTTTTCGACATGCATGAATTAGTACACCGGGACCACTCTTAAAGACCTTAACGAATATTATTTATCAGTTTGTAGCACCGATTGAGGGTGTGGTTTGTGGGATGAGGACATGAGTATACATGTGAGTGTAAATTACAATTCATATAGGGTCCTACAGATTTTTGACCAGGGTCTGGACCCAAACCAGCGTTCAATTATTGCTAACATTTTGGGTCCAGGTAAAAATCTCAATCATTCTCTTAAAAACTGTAGTGGCGCATTCAAACCTTTCTATAACTAGGCTACCGTTGACGAAATTCGACATGTTTCTGTGATTCTTCTTCAACCGATAGAACACTATAATGTTCAATTATAGGTTCGATATATTTGTCATCCTTCCTTCTGCTATTGCTAAACACAATTGTTTCTCGATGATTACTTAAAATTGAAGACTACTCAAAAGAATTCAAGCCATTTAAAACTATTCCCTTTTCTAAAAAGAGAACATAATCAACACCTAAATGTTTCAATTTTCCTAGACGATAGCAACGTGATCGGAAAAAACAGCCCCTCGAAAATTTAAAATCGCAACTTTAATAATTCACTATGTTATTCTTCCTTCCAGAATACTTTACATCGCAAAGGAACCAAGTGTTTTCCCCTGCGTAACGTGACAAATTCTGAAACTGTATGCAACAGTAACACGCAGTACCGACTTCAGAACTGGGTCAATCCAACGAACCACAACCATTCCAATCCGAATGCTAAGGATCAGAGGATCGATAGAAAAAGTGTCAGTCTTTCTCAATGCCTATAGTGCCGATCTAAACTCAACCAAACCAGCACCGCCACAGAAACCACCACACCCACACCCACACCCACACTCACACCCACAGACACAGCCACACCCAGACCCTAACCCATACCCACACACGGAAAACTCGCACCCACACCCACACCCACACCACACCCACACCACACCCACAGCCACAGCCACAGCCACACCACACCACACCACCCCACACCACACCCACACCCACACCCACACCCACACCCACACCCCACACCCACACCCACACCCACACCCACACCCCACACCCACACCCTCCTGGAACACTAGTGAGTTGTATGATTCATCAACAGGAACTTGGACAACGACTGGGAGTATGAATTATGATCGATATTACCATACCGCATCAGTATTAACTAATGGAAAAGTATTAGTTGCTGGTGGTTTTGATTATAGCTCCTGGAACACTAGTGAGTTGTATGATTCATCAACAGGAACTTGGACAAACACTGGGAGTATGAATTATGGTCGAGTTAGACATACAGCATCAGTATTGACAAATGGAAAAGTATTAGTTGCTGGTGGTTGGGGTTATAGCTTCTGGAACACTTGTGAGTTGTATGATCCATCAACAGGAACTTGGACAACGACTGGTAGCATGACTTATGGACGATATGGCCATACATCATCTGTTTTAAAAAATGGGAGAGTATTAGTTGTTGGGGGTTATGATGCCAATCATGCGTCTTTAAAAAGTGCTGAGTTGTATGATCCATCAACAGGCGCTTGGATAATCATTGCTAGCATGAACAAGTTAAGAAGTGGTCAGACAGCATCGGTTTTGGCTAATGGGAATGTACTAGTTACGTATGGAGAAAGTCGTGCGATTCGGAGCACTTGTGAGTTGTATTAATTACCTTAGAATAATGAAAGATGGATAATCACAGGTGTATGGTTCTATACAAACTTGATGGACAAACGTAGATTGATAGAGGCAGGTTGTTTACAATAGCAACACAGGAAATTTTTCACTTTAGGTTTTCTTTTTTCAGGCTTCGCTTTTTTTAGTTCCAAATATTTTAACCTTTCTTTGTACTTTCTTTGGTTCAGTATTGTGAGGTATTTAGTTTTTAGTTTGTATGATTACATTGGGTTTTGTATAAGATGTGAGTGTAAAGATGCAGAATACTTTATCAGGCTCCATGTAAAACATTTTCATTATTTTATTCAAGAAATAAAAAGAAAGATCAATCGAAAGGTGAGTCTGTTGGAAATAGTGGCTTAGTTAGTATGTTATGCCATTTTTTGTATGCTAATAAGAACGTGTTCTTATGTAAAGCCTTTTTTCCAATGAATTAGCTATTTTCAAGGATATAAATATTCTTAGGTATATCTTTGTCAAAAGGTATGTTTCATATAAACTGACGAGGCAACAGAAATATGTAGCGGAATCCTATGAACTGGATAGAACGATGGATATTTCATATTTCACGTCAACGTATTTTTAACGCAGATTCCATTGAAATTTAAATCATAAGCGTTAACTGTGAATTTTCTAGGATGAATCAATGCATCAATTGGCTAACTGAAAAGGTTTGAGTTATCGAAAATACGTCAAAGTGAAGTCTACTGAGTGATACTTATTATATTCTGTTTAACACAAGAGTATATGCATTGAGATTTCTGAAATAAGAACCGTAAAATCTTTATATGTTGTTAGTGGGCTTCATGTATATGAGAGTCACAGATTTTGTTTCTGTGGGTATCGTCCTATAGGAGCAGAAACCAGAAACTGACGCACCTATTTATGGTTTCTTATGAAAACGTGAATTATCAATGAGTCCATGAATTTTGCTAACCTCGATTAAAAAATGAGCTGCTTGGTCTCTATAGTCTTTTAGTTGTACACTTATTAAAGAGTAAAATATTCTTTTTGAACAATAAATATAGTCTATAATGTCTACTCAATTTTATGTGTTCTTCACTAGGGGGGGGGGGGGGGTGAGACTCCAGTAGTCTGGCGTACTCCCGGTACTCCCAGGCGGTGCGATAACTATGCTTCAACAAGTTTTACATATTTCAAGCCTACTACCCACCTCTGTTACGGTAGATTCGTGAGAGTATAGCTAACACAAGCCCATCTCATTATAAAACTAAAATACTCCGTTTTATTCCATTAACTTCCAATTCTGGAGTACTATGAACAGTTTTGGCTTTATTGTGCGATGGGCTTGTGCTGGCTGTATTCTCACGAATGTACCGTAACACATATGGGCAGTAGGCTTGAAATAGGTAAAACTTGTTGAAGCATAGTTATCGCACAGCGTTGGAGTACAGGGAGTACTCTGGAGTACTGGAGTCTCACCTTTTCCCCCATTCGTTCGTTATCACTGAAAACTTTTCAGCATACCATAAAATATATTTCGTCATGATAAAAATCACTTATTATACGGAGTATGTTTAGCAGGTTTGAATCCTACACTCATCGATGACTATTTATAAGCTTGATAATTTAGAGTAAAAGAATGTTCTCGAAGTCTACGCTATAAACACTACACAACCCCTGATGTGATCCGATCCTCTGATGAATGGTATAAGAAAATAGTGCCATTTTAATCCCAACTCATGAATGTCTTGGTGCTTTGCTTTGTCTGAGTTCAATAGCAATACGCAGTTGCTTGTTCATTTATACTTATACACACTCGGTAAATATCGCTCTCATAACGGTTGTATTTTCAATTGATTCTCTCAGTGAAAACTTTTTAAGAAGCTTAAAACGTATTTCAGATGCTTTGTTCCCCTATTTCATGATTTTTTAAGCAATTTATACGAATCAATAATACATGTTTCATAACAATAAACAGACAATGGGTGTACTGTTCCGACTTTTCCCATACCCTCACAAACATATCAAAGTGCCTGCATTTTGTTCTCGAATCTTCAACCTGTTTTCGTCAACAATAAAACTGACGAATTCGATAAAACTATAAATTGATTGAATACCATTGACAATCTGCGTTCGATTTCTATGACGAGTTATTCTCTAGTTCAAATTCAAGCAATTCAGTCATGTGAATATACGTATATGACCCAGCCCACGTAAGTCACGACTGAAGTTGCTCAATCAAGGTCGTTTGATTTCGCTCAATTTACGGCTCATGATAGAGAAAAGAGTTTTTAGGAGCTTGCCGAAAGCCATTTTGAAAAATATTGATCCTTCGATATTTTATGAGCAATTTACGAAAAGCACTAAAAGTAACCATCCTCGTCGGAAGTGGTTTAATGTAGTCATACCTGAAGAAAAGTTCAATTAAGCGAGCTGAAACTTTCCACAAACATAGGCCCCAATGAACTCTATTTACCATAGAATTTTCGTCTCAAAATATTAAGCCCTTGGAATTTCGTGAATCATCCAATATCTGCAAAAACGTACATTTTTGGAAAGTTTGACCATTCATAACTCTCGATTGAAATAAGATAGGCGTCTGAAATTTCTAGTTTGCATAGAACTATCAGAGATGCATTATTCCTGAAACTTTCCTCTCTTTAAATGATTCCTGTCGTTCAGGAATGCATCCGCAAAATTGTGATTTTCACTAAAACAACGAGTTTTGGAGGGTCCTATTCCCTAAGATACCGGTTTCCCTAAGGAAGGACTTGTATAGCTTTGAAGTATCCCTGATGACTACGACATTATGAAAAAATTTGCGTGGGATCTATGAGAATAGTTCTAAAAAACGTCCTGCAAAATTCGAAAAAATAAACCCATTATTTAAAGGAACAGTGGTAAAGTTCACTTACAAATCACCAGGAGACTTATATTATTTCAGATGAATTTTATCTGCTAAAAATCAGCTCACGATACTCTATAACTTTCTTTAAAAATATCCTTTGAAAACGAGAAAAAATCCCTTTACTGCCCTCCTGAGTTTTCTACCCAGTACTCCTCATTTTTCGACATGCATGAATCAATATGCCAGGACCATTCTTAGAGGCCTTGAAGAATATTATATATCAGTTTGTACCACCAATTGAGAGTATGGGATGTGTGATGTGGGCATGAGTGTAGGTGTGAGTGTAAAGAGATGTCCATAGGGTCCTACAGTTTTTGAACCCGGGTCTGGGCCCAAACCGGTATCCAATTACGGATCATATTTTAGGTCAGGATATAAATCTCAATCATTCTCTTAAAAACTGTAGTGACGTATTCTAATCTTTGTATAACTCGGTTACCGTTGAGGAAATTGGACATATTTCTATGATTGGTTTTTAACGGATAGCACACTCTACAATGTTGAATGATGGGTGCGATGTATTTATCGTTTATAGTTATGTAACTTTTATTGACTATTGTTCCTGACTGACTGCTTCCTATCGAAAACTAATGATAAGAATAAACTATACTTTTGTTTTATTTCTTTTGCTGAAAAAGCGCATCGTCACCAATAGATAAATGTTTGCTGACGATAGAAACATAATTGAAAAATAGAACCGTTTGGGTAGTTAGGATCAGAAATTTCAAAATTCGTTTTGTTTTTGTTCCTTCCAATTTATTGTGTATCGTACAGAAGTGACTTTCGCGTAATGACTGCAACATAATGTTTTCCATTGTGTACTGAGAGAACATTTGAAAATGTTTGTAATGGGAAAAAGTAGTAGCGAAAATGTAAGAGGGTCCATCGAACTGGTCCGAAGTACCTCAATCTGGGTAATTTGGATCAGTGGATCAATCTTAAGGGTGTGAGTGCGGTTTCAGGTGGTATGGTTCTGTTCTAAATTCTCCCACACCCTTACCTAGAATACTTTCAAGAGAATCAAAAAGGAGCACGCATTTAGTCAAATAAAATTTTCAATACTCAGGAGAATCATTCCTTTATTAGAGTCCGATAGGATAATCTATGAGTTCCTGAAATACTGGCGAGATCCTGTTCAAATTCAAGAGACAGAGTGACTTACGAACTTATAGTTTCGGAGTTCGATTGAATACTTCTGTCAGGAAATACTGGAACGCAATTAAGAGTTTTTACTGACCTGTACCATTGGCATCAAATGCTTATTAGTGCTCGAGAAATTGTATGATATTGACCTGTTAGATCCATTATTGGTTCCGTCTCCTGAATTCCAAGAAGATTTCGTCGGCTGAACGAATCTGATCAAATGCCTTTCGAACCTGTATCAAATTCGTTCACCTGGGTAACCAGGGAGATGTCTGTAGATCAAGCAGATGAATCCAAGGTGTCTGCGATCATGGAAATGGAAATTTCTAGAACATTAAAGACTTTTAGAGGTACTGATTTAAAATGATTATAAGACAATTCTGAATGGCCATGGTCTATTTACCAAACAACACATACAACTGCAGTCATATCTCACAAGTCGTAGAGATCTGGATGATGGAGTTAGCGAAATTAACTTTTATGCACATTTGATTTTCTATAGAGAAAGATTTTCGACGAAGAATATTTCGTGCAAATTACTGTCTATGGAATTGCGATGCGTAAAAACCGCGTGAGAGAATTTCTCATGTTTGAAAAACATAATTTTTAGCTTTTCCATGATTCAATAATTGGATTTCTTCAGCGTTTACGTATCTACAGCAGCAGTTATTCAAAATCTCATCTTGCATATAAAACTATATCTTTAGTGCTTTATACATGAAAAAATGCACTTCGAATGTTCTAATATCAAGAAATTTTATGAAGTTTTCTAAGCCGCTTCACCAGTGTATGTGAGTGCTTCAGTGCTACTAGTGTTTTTCCTGGATTAAAACTGGTTTTGTAAAATCATAGAGAGATATGTATTGATGACACAACAGTTGGAATGAATTGAATGCAACATTACAGCCGGCAGCTACATTTCAAAACAAACTCATAATGTTTGTATATGAAGAAGACATTCAAGATTTTGACCAGAGTAATGATAGAAACCACAAGAAAAACTGTTAATAATGAATTTTGTGAAGATTTCGATATCTTTCAAATACGAATAATGCATGTGCAAATGAAAATTTGCATGAAGAGATACTTGAGAACATTGAGTGAAACATATCAAAGCTATTTAAAAAGCTTTAAAATACAAAAACCATCATAAAATAACTGAGGATGAAAGTTTTCAATATCTTCGTTGCGAGTTATCAATTATTTGACAAGACTTAGATGATTACGCTGAAAAATATTTATCAAGTATTTAATTGAGTAAAATATATTTGAATATTCACAATAAACTCAGATGAAGTTTCATTGAGGCATACATCGCTTGGGTTCAAAGGGTTCGATCAACGTTAAAAAGTAAAACTTAATATAACCGTTTATTTTCAATAAAAAGAAAACATAACAGAGATTTTAAAAAAATCTTCAAACAAGATTTGACTAAAACATTAACATCGATGGATTTCAATAGCACGATGATCTAAAAAAGCTATAGTAATTCTGCCAATGAGAGTAACATTATATCCAAAACGATTGATTTGATCGATGACTTGACCTTTTTCATTATGTAATACACATTGATTCTCATGATTGAGTAATGGTGTTATCATGCCTAAACACCTCAAACACGAATAAATAAGATCATTAGAAATGAATGAATCATTTAGAATAGCTTGGATTTCTGTCTATTGGCGCACCAAACGATTATGCACAGTACAAACGTTGCATAGAAGTAATCGAGAAAAAAATCAGCACGTCATCGATTATCTGATTGATAATGCCGCCAGAACAAAGATAGAAAGAACGAATGACACATAAGAAAATTTTAATCGATTTCTATTTATATATGCGTTCGTTAGTCGATTAGAAATATCTTGTCGTTCATCAATACGTATGGAACCAATACATCGGTCGACATTTTCACACATGATATCTTTCTTCTGCTATTCGTGCTTTTTTCAAATGGTTATTTTGAATTTCTTCGATACATAGTCATGTCAGGTTTATGTATTACATATAAATCTGTTGAATGACATGCTAAAGTCAATAATGTTCGATTAGATTTCGAATTTCCATATGGTTGCGATAGACGATTATTTAATGGATAGAACTCATAAAGATAACTGTCGGTAGGTACAAGAAAAACTTGCGCCGCTTGAGACCAACATATATCCTTAACAAAATAATCTACTGGAGTTCGATTGGTATGTTTATTATCTTCGATAAACACAAGAGAAAAAAGTTGGTTTAGATTGAAAAATAAGTAAATAATCATGATGAAGAAGTGAACCTCCAATTACACCAGGACAAATATCTACGCTTTCCTTCTTGAGTGGTGGTGATTCTATGAAATAGTTATTGATTGTTCTTGCCAATTGATTCAATTTCAATTGACGAAAAGAAAAAAGAACATATGTAATATGGCTTCATTCCATCAATACGTTTCATTGAGCATCTTTTTATCGAGAACATCACAGAGATATGATCGTATGTCAAGAATTTATTGCATAGGGACAACGAAAAATTACTTAAACAGACTATACTTACTGCATTCTTTTATTTAGTTAATAGAAAAGAATCTTTTGTTTTTGAGAAACATCATGAACTAAAAATGTAAGTGTTAATTTATAACACGTCACACTTTTGTTCTACTTCGTGAAAATGATGAGTTCTGTCCAGAAGTGGTGATGTTTACATTGAAATATTTCTAACTGTAGTCAAGTATAACAGATGCATTCATCTTCGTAGTTGAAAAATATTTTCTACTGTCTGTCTATCGATGATAAAGGTTTTGTTTTCAGAAATGTCGTCTACGGTCATTAAAATATAATTTATCTGTGTCAGTCTCAGACGAAATTCCAAGATATCTTCTGGGGAGAACTACTTCAGCAAATCGACCAACAAAATGTTGAGTTCATTCACTGAATGATAGATAGAAGCGGCTAACAGAATAGAACTAGTGTGTTAGTAATCGCTAAGTTATGTGTTCGCCTTTTCTCAATTTATTTCAATTACATTTGACAAAAAGAAAGCAAAATATTCAAAATTTTGATTTCGTTGAAGTCATATTTTACGCATCATTAGTTATTTGAAAACATGAAAATATTTCTTGAATTTGCTTTTGATTTTGTTCAAACTATCTTTTCTAATGATTCAATACGTGTCATTTGACTGCTAACTGGCAGTCAAAGTAGATCTGTTAATTCTTGTTCAATATCATGTAGCAATTGAGTTGACATTTGTGTCTGTTTTAAATCAATATCATTTTTACACGTTTGAGACCATCAATCGATTTCTTTTCTAAACTTCTCGATCGTCTTTTGATATGTTAATGCACGTACAATATGTCGCAAACCATTTATTTGATTATTCAGTTCATCTGCTCGTGTTTGAACTTCATTTGGACGTATAGCTACGATAATGTTCTAAACAAACCGCTTGTTCACAAGGCGAACAAGTAAGAATGGCCCATCGGCCGCATTGAACTTTAGTTTCTAATGAATTTTTGACACTACATCGGCCTAATGGAAATGGGTTCATCTGAAGCAACAGAAACAACCAACAAGAAGATGTCAAAATGAAAAAGCACGTTTCGTTGATTTCCATAGAATGTATTCGAATTCTATTAGAACATGTTTTATGCATTAACTTTAGCTGAATAATTTCATAGAAAACAATTTCTGTGATTATTAAATAAAAGAACTTCGAATATATTCCAATACTGATAAAAACAACTAATTTATATTCAAATATACTGAATAAAGTAATAGTATATAAGTAAAGAATGAATAATTTATCGTTTATGACAGTCTCATTGCGGAAACACGAATTTTGTTTTTATTTTCCATTAAAAATCCTTTCGAATGAATTCGAGGAAGAACTTATTTATTTATTAATAGTGAGCAAATAGTTTCCTTTTTGTTTTGCAAGTGTATAAATTTAAATTCACGTAACTGTGCATTGTTATTCATAGAAATTCAATTACAAAAAAAAACAGAAGAAAATTCCTTACAAGATATCATAGTTCATAACAAAAGGAAAGAAAACAAACAAACAAAGATGAGCAAGTGAATGAGTAAGTAATGTGGAATGTACACACAAAAGCATTGGTCATTATATCTGATTAATCTATATTATATGTGTTTATATATATATACACAGAAAAGAAAAACAAACATTCATAACTGCTAAAAAAGAGAAGAGATTCATTCGTCGAAAGCCAAACAAACAATTGCACATTGGATAGTTGTAAAAACTGATAGAAATGAAGAATATCTGCCTGAGATAGAATACTGAAATTATCTGTTAAACTTCAGTTGGTTCCTGATAAATATAAGCATGTGATGGAGAAGATGTATGTGTTACTTCGTGATAGGATGGTGGAGCTTCATCACGATGGATTCCTTTTTGTTGATGAACAATCATCGGCTGAGCTATAGATGATGTTGTGACTCGACGTCCATGTTCGGGATGAAAATCGACTTGATTATATCCCGACGAAGCTGTCGTTGAACCAGTAGCCTAAGATAGAAACATAATCAATCAAAAACTTTAATCACTCTGCTAGAATTCAATTAATCAATCGTTTGATCATTTATAATCGAAAGCTAAATGAATGGAAAAATCTGTAGAAATCACTAATGAGACAATCATCCGAACGAATACCTATCGTGTGAATTCATATGCAGATCTTAATAAAACTGTGCTTGTTTCCATGGATTGTGTAAAATCTTGTATTGAAGGAAAGAAGTTGATCGACTAGATGTGAGGAACGTGCTACTATCCTACCGACATGGATTATCAAAATGAAATTAAAATCGTTTTCTATTCTAGATGTGTTCGGTTGAAACAGTAGTCTATCGATATTTTTACAGCAGAAAATTCAAATTTATATTTGTATTTTCATTCTTAAATGAGTCAATAATCTCACAGAGTATCATTCAACTTAAACCGATAAACAACAAGCACAATCGAAACAAATATCAAATAATACGATTCTGTTATGAATCCGAAAACAATTCGTCATTCAATTTCTTCTAAGTTTACTTATAGACCTCATGATCGTTCAAATCTTAGGTATCGGATCGATTGATTGGTCTCATGAATAGAAATCTAACTTACCAACTGAAATCTTTTAGTTCTGGAAACTAACTGAAAGAGAAAAGTTGTTTTATTAATGGAAGAAACTGAGCATGATTGATGATCAATCGTCAGATTAATTATCTTCTTTGTTTAAACACACATACCACTGAACCTTCTGATAGTTGATTGATGTGTTGTTGTTCGAATTCTTCTTCTTCCGATGATGTATTATCAGTTTTTATCTGTAGTTGTGCGCGTAAATGCTCGGGATTATGATAATGATGATGTTGATAATCACTTTTGCCTTGCAAAGAATCAGGCGATGGCGTTTTTTGTTCTCGTTTCGGTAAATTTGGTGGTAAATCCGGTAAACGTTTTTTAACAGGTAACGAAACTCCTGTATGTTGATTTGATTTCAATGATTGAATGGATTCTGATAGAGATCGATGTGAGCCAAGTGGTGTATTTGTTCGAGAACGATTAGTTGTCAATGGCATTGCATTGACACTGGTACTTGTTTCATCGACATCGTCATGTTCAGGTGAATACGAATGCGTAGGAACCGATGGACGAAAACCTGGAAGAGCACTTGCTTGACGATAGGAAAGTGAAACAGCTACTAACGGAGTTTGACGATAAGATGAATTAACACTTATCATTGGAGATGGACGAGCGGGTACAGGAGGTGGTGGTGCTGGTGATTGAGTCGAAGCAGTTTCAGCCGATTCAACTAAATGCGATGTTGATGATGAATCAGTTTTCAATGATTCATGTTTGTATTTGGCATAATCAATTGGTAAACTACCCCAACGAGATTTTCCCTGTTTACTAAAAATGATAAAGAAATTGTTTAGATGGGAAGAAGATGACACGTTTCATCAAACAAAATGAACTTACTCATCGGATAATTTTTCAGCTAAAATAGAAACAAAACAAAAGATTAGGATGTGAATCAACAGCAATCATTAACAATATACTACTTGAATCTTTTCCATTCGCATCAGTTTTTCGACGTTTGAAAGAGACAATTACAGCGATTATAATTGCAATAACAAGTACAAGTAGTACACTACCAATAATTATTCCGAGTAGTATCGGTATTCTATATGATTCTATGAATATAATTTTTAATATATTTATATATTCTCAAGAGATTTGAAATCAATCAACATACTTGGTCGATTTCCATCCATATAGGAATCTATTTTCATGTTAGTCGATTGAGCTAAACGGTAAAAAATAAAATTCTTCATAACAATTATCCTTTTATATAGTTTATCATTAGTCTAAAGAAATGTCTGCATGACTAGACTTTACATTCAAGTTTTCTTTTTATTTCTATTCATCGAACTATAATTTCATAATTCTCTCATTATTTCCCAAACCTTTTGTATCTGTTTCTGTGTGTATGCAAAGAATTCAAATTAGGCTGTTCACTTCCAAGTATCGATAAAATATTTCAATTGCATCTCATCAATCAAATTCTACAGTATGGTTACTTGTATCCAATTAATTGACATCGATTAAGTTAAATACTTGAAATAAATATCAAGAAGAGTTGCACAAATGGTGATCTGTTCGTACTCTGTCATATTGTGACGCAAGCGTTAGTAAAAACACAGTCAACACTTAAGCGATTCAATCTTATTCAACAAATGATTTAGAGAACAATGATCCTTTGACTTGTTATCATTGACCATAGATAAATAAGGGTTCGGTATCATGAGTGAACTCCTCTTTCTGTATTATCCAGTAGATGTAAGAACAATAGCTAAGAAACAAATGTCAAAGTAGACGAAATAAAAGTATCGTTCTATGATTAAAAACAACAGTTACATTGTACGTTCTGCTTTAATTCATGAGCATTTATATCATTAGCTTCTCTTTTAGTTTCTAGGGAAATATTCGGAATACGCATATTCCTCATGCCAATAACAATAGCGGATGATTGAAATAGATGCTATTGTGATATACTTTGATAGTTTGAAATAGGAATTCTTTTCATTTGTGTTCATCATAGAGATTGGCCTGAATATATTTAGGTTGTAACGAAATTCAATTTTGTACAATATCGATTTTAAAAGAGCATTGGAAACTATTCTTCAAGTCGGATTCTGCTTGAATTAGAAGAGTTAGGATAATGTCAAATGGTTAATTCTATTGAAAAATAAAATAACTTACGATGGATATAGATAACAAATTCTTGCTTAACAGTTATTCCTTTCGCTTGTGCTTGACATAGCATTACATATTGTCCTGTACTAGTATAAACTCTTTCAATATTTTTCTCTGTACCGAAAACTCTATGATCATTTGTAATTGAACGTCCATTAGAATTATGCTGGTCGAAACCTGACACGACGGCTGTTGATGTATTACTTGAAATTTCATACCAAACATAAGATGGACTTGGATTAGCTTCGATTTGACATTCCATCTTGATTGCTTTCGATACTTCACTGACTAAATTTAGTTTTGGCAATGCACCCATTTCTAGATTAGGTCCATCTAAATGAAGAAAGAAAGAAAAGAAAAACATGAGCTACTGTCGACATCTATTCAGAATAGAAATATAAAATTCATGCTTGCTAAGTAGAAGATAATTATTTTATTCTATCCATTCAAGGTTGAACAGTGAAAGGTGACAGATTTATGGATTAGCTCTTTTCACATGAATTCAATCTATGGGTAGTGGTAATTCCGTAGTTCTACTCAGTACTTGTTTCTATTCATCGACGAAGACTTGAGGGGATCAACGTTTCAAGGAACCCTTGATCGCCTCGAGAGACTGTTCAGGAAAATGTGTTTTATTTCCTAAGGGAACGGCAAGGGTTGAGTCCTGTCATCTGCTCAGCCGGAAATCCTAATTTTATGACGATTCCTGTTTTCATACAAAGACAAGAGAAAAGAATCGATCGCCATGCCAGTCAAAACAAAACATGTTCGTCGTACTATTAATTGTCACATATCCACAACTCATTTATTTCAATAATTAGCATCAATAAGAGAGACGTCAAATACTGAGAAGAGCTTATAGTTTCGATGATGAACTTTTGTGAATTCGATCGATCTGTTCGATATAATAAGTTAAAGAAGTTCATCGGCTGTCTTTACTTTGTACATGAAATAGATATTTGACGTCGAAGCAGGATGCCGTTAAGTTATCTGTGAATGTTTATGAAGTTAATGTCGTTATGTCTGTCACATATTTTATGTGCGGTTGCTAGGATGCTTGTCATAAACTATTTCCAGCGTATCTGTCATTGTCTGTTACACTTCTATGATATGTGTCGGTGCTAATTTCTATTCAGTGCACTTCAATTATTTATTTCACTTTTGTCTTTGTTCTTAATATAGATTGTGTTGTAGAAGAATGTCGATGCTAAACTTACATTCAAGATTAATTGAAACATTTTTTATAAGATAAATCTCATTATTAGTAGTCGATCGAACTTGACATCGAATTGTACCATTATGATCGGCACGTCTTAATGGAGGTTCCATAGTTATTCGACGTGTTATGTAATTTCCATTGAACGTGTCGTTATAAGTTTTCTTAAACAGTATCGATGATGACGTTCGAGTTGAAATAAGTAAATCGAGAGTTGGTAAATTTTCTATTCCTGTTGATGTCGATTGTACAAATGGTTCTGATAATTGATATGTTGACCGTAATATCGTTACAGAACATGATACGAGTGATGAACCAACATTATCTTCACTAGCATTAGAATTATGAATTTGAAAGGATGAAACTAAATTCAAAAGATGAATGAAAAACAATCGATCAGAAAACATTCCGTTTAAAAGCAAAAAATAAAGAGTTCACTAATCACAAAAGCTAGTTTACCATTAATTGCCGAGAGAACATTGATAAATTTCGTCCAATTAGCATAATGTGCGGTGTAATAGCCAACATTGGTTTGATCAAGTGAGAGAATACTTAAACGATTATTTTGTTCATCGTAACTTAAATTTGGTATTTTTGAAACTCCAACAGTCACTATGTACAACGGATAACCATTCAGACTTAGATGTGCTACTTTCGTGGATGATGGTGCCACTTGAAATGAATATGATTCCGATAAATTTCCGACTAAATAATTTATATTTGAACTAGATGAAGAACCTTGAGCATTCGATGATTTATCATATTGTTGTAATGTTTGATCTTTTTGAAATTGTGCACCAACATTAGGATAAACATATGGTTCAGCCAAGCTATATGATATCTGACCGCTTACAAATAACAGTAGCACCAAATAATGAACTAAACAATTGTCAACATATTAAAGATATGTTTTTCTTTCAATAATTATCATATAATGGTTTTTTTTAAGAATCAATTTTCATTGTTCGACAAAAAGAAAAAGCTAATATCGACATAGAATCCTTAGAACTACTGTTAAGTTTGGACAAGCAATAGATTTTAACACGGCATCTATTATTTTTCTTTATTGAATTTCAATTTATAATAAGCAGACAATGTCGTTACGAGCGAATAGACGAAAACTATCGACGAAACTGAACGAAAATGTACGACTGAAATCAATCATAGTTTGCTACCGATAGAACATAAACTTCGATGAATTCAATCAACGTAGTCTCGTTGAAACATCTCATCAGTTATGTTCGATGTTAATATTGAAATTCATGATGAATATTTACATTGAATCAATTTATTTTTAATCATACGTGATTTGATTAGTTGAGCTCTACTTATAAAAGCATGTTGTTTCATTTTAATCGGCTTATCTCTTGATTTATTTGATGATTGAACTATTTATTTTGTTCTGCTAAAACAGAGCAGGAAGATGGGCTGGCGAGGTGCTCGTTCAACCTGACAACAACTCAGCTTTAATGTCAAAAGATACAAGGTCAACATGATTACACTTTCAGCTCTGCTGTCACCATTTCTGACACTGAGTAACAACCTTTCAGATTCTTATTTCTTACAGAATGTTTCAACGCTCCTGCTCAAATTTATTTGTCAATGGCAACAACGAGACGTCGAAATTTCGTTTTCTAATCGTATATTCGCAGCTTCCCGATCAGTATTAAAATTCATTGTTGTCGCCTCCACTAATGTTTAACTAAAGCATTTTTCGGATAGTAATAGTTGTTCTTGTTGATAGATTTTGCCATGTACAAGAATGTATTTATAAATAACTCGTTGCATGTTGTCTTTCGAAGAATGTCGGAATACTTGCATTAGTTTACAGTCGTAAAAATAGTTTCATGACTCTAATAATAAATTCTTACCAATAAGAACGTGAATTGGCATTGTATGAAGTTAATTACGACACATCATTCATGGACGGACAATAGAAAGATTTCGAGAATGAAGGCGAAGAAAATTTTATCTGCAAGAGAAACACAATTATTTTGTATTAATAATGAAAGCAAACACATATTTCCATATGAATTTATTGTTTCATTAATATTATTTTATGGCCAGATAGCAAAAAGTGAAGAGAGAGAAGAAGTAAAGAGAAAAAAATGAAAAATAACCAACAACATCAACAAGAAGTACGACAATGAAAGAAAAAAGCTTTGTATATTTGTGCGACAAACATAGACAGAATTCGGCTTTTCACTGTTTCCTCTTTTTAAATAATATATATATATATACATATACATAAAAAAAAGTAAGTCGAAGATACAAGAAAATGAATAGCTTTGTTGTCAGATCATACCACCGATATTAAATTTTAAAAAAAGGCAAGAGATGACTAGAAAATGAAATAGAGCGTAAGAGATTAAAGTTTTGTTTTTTTTTAATTATTTTTGAGTGGCATTGGTAGTTGTTGTCGATGCAGCTAGTCCATTATCGGTCGGCATCAATAATCGTCCAATTTTTTTCGATGAGTGTAGTGTCAGTGTTGATTTATTCAAAGCATCATTCAATGCCATTCGCCATTCATGGTATGAGACGATGTCCTAGAAATGTTCGTTTTTTTCTTTTTTTTTGTTTTTCGAACAATGAAGAAAGCGAGGGATGAAATCGAATGAAAGAGAAAAAAAAACTTGAAAGAAAAAAATATTTCAAAATGACAACAAAAGCAGCATCAGTAATGAACGCAATGATCATACGACTAGAAACAAATAATTGACTGCGAGAAAGAAAAGAAAAGAAAAGAAAAGAAAAGAAAAGATGAATACAATGAATCACTGTTTGTCAATAAGGAAAAAAGAAGAGAGAGAGAGAGAGAGAGAAAATATTTTCTTAGTTCAATTTAAAAAGCGTGTAAATATAAATCCATGAACGTGTATACTTAATCTTGAAGTACGCCTGCCGCTATATTAGTTTTTTTTATCCCACCAAGAGCACCACCAGATGATGATGATAAATTATGATAATTACCAGCAGTTACTTGTTGATTTGCATTCATATTTGCAGATGTTGTACTACTTACATCAGCTCCATAGATTTTGGATGCTTTTTCACTGACAGTCAAATGTTGTTGTGATGCGACAAGTGTATCGTATAAGGCTTTTTTCCATTCAATCCATGACACTTCATCCTATTTAAGATTGAGAAATATTCGTCGAAAAAAAGAAAACAAAAGAGAACGGCAACAACAACAGCAACTAAAAATAACGATAGACAATGAAAAAACAAACACTACCGAAAAAAAGAAAACAAAATTCTAGACAATATCGATAGGTGACGAAAAGCCCATGAACATGCATAGAAACATGAATAATACACGAAAAAAAAACAATACAAAAGACAGTGAACGTGAATATGGAAACGGAATATTGAAAATTCCTACCTGCGGTGAAAGCATTAAACGTGGTTCATTACCACCTTTTAAATGAATAGTTATCGTTTTTTGTCCTTTACATTCTTTTGAATCAATATGCTCGATACGTTCCATTGTGTATACCTTTAAATTAAAATATAAATAATTAATTCTCATGAAAATTCTCCGTGACATTATCAAGGGAGCCTTTCAGATTTATTGTTTGTCTACATGCTTTCACTCATAATTCAATGGCCAAATGTACAATAGATCAAATTACATAAATATTTAACATTATGCTTTAACCTCTCACATAACTGATCGATGTAAAGTTTTCAACACGATAGTTATGTAATAATCCTCAACAATGTAATCATCGAACTATGTTGATTGACTTGCTTTTTTTCTTTTCAATGAAAAAGAAAAGAAATTCATTTGTGAATAGAGACAATGCACAATACGGAAAATATTCATGATAGATTCTTCTAATAAACATTTTTTCCCATCGTTCTATGCTCTTATATTATCATGCAGCTATTTATAGTGCCCTTAACATTCATCGATGATCTTTACATTCTCATTCCTTTCAAATCAAATACTAAGCAGAGATCTTCTCGATCAAATATCTATGATTAATGCTCTATGATCACAAGAATCGTTTCGTTAATCAATTTCTCCATTCGTCACGAACAAAGTTCTATGGAATTGAATGATTAGAAAATCTTGAATACATAAACGTGTAACGCTTTTCTCTCTTTATATTTACCTCCGGATCTTTATCACCCTTTTCATAATGTAATTCTAATCGATTGGGATATAATTTAGTGTAACGTATTTGCCATGAAAATCCAAATGTTCCTGTATTCTTTTTTAATTGTCCTTGTAAAATTAAGTCGGATGTTTTTTCATCATCATAAATATTATTCTGTTTGAATTTTGCTCGTCGTTTCAATTCGATTTTATCCGTTTCTTGATTAACAGTATCGAATACAGTTTCTAAAACATAAAACGAACACGCGTGAAAAACAAAATCATCATAGAAGAAGACAACGTTTGCAAATTTCATTCACCACTTATTTCTTGTTGCCATCGTTCCGATATAACAATCGGAAAATTTTTATACAGTTCTTGATCAGCTTCGGTTAGCTAAACATAGATTTTCTTGAGAATCGTCCGACGAAGACGAATTATGAATGAGAATTTACTTTAATGCCCTTTGTGTCATCTTCATCGAAATTACCAATATCAAAAGCATCAGCAGCATTGACTTCGCCACGTGGCGGAATCAATGGCGGAGTTAATTTCAATAAATAGACTTGTTTCCAATCAACATCTTTAAAAAACGGATGTTCTTTCACTTCGTCGGCACTATGTCAATAGATCATGAAACATAAATTAACGAAAAACAAAACATTGAAATAAATTTACATTCTTCCCATACAACCGAGACGTTTGTCAACATCACGTTGAAGTAAACCTTCTAGTAATGTGCGCATTTCATTTGTCATTGTCTCAGGTAATTCAATTGCCTAAGTTTTAAATAGAGAAAACGAAAATTTCTTCATGAACAATCGAAATCGTTTGATTGTTTAAAATTACCATTGTCATGGTCATTTTGTCGATTTCTTGTTTGTCTTTCGTTTTATGTTGACGAAATGGACTGTGTCTTAAAATGAAATATATATTGTTATTCAATTATTTTCTTCAACTTTCAAACACAATTGGTCTCTCTGATTAACTCTTTTCTTTCCCTATAAACAATTTTCGCTTCCGCTCCACTTGTCTTTTGTTTCTTAGTTATTATATGTTGAAATTTACATTCATAATTTATTCAATCAATTGCTTGCAAACGAAAAACTATTGATCTTATGAAAATTTAAGTGTTAACATTTGTTTTTGTTTTGTTTTGAAAGTAATGTTTTCTTTAGTGTCGGAATTGAGATGATGATGATGATGATGCGCGGAAACATCGGCGTTATTATCACTGAATGGGGAAAGAGAGCTGGAAAACAATAATAGAATCAGTAGAATTCTTTAATTCGAACACGAATATGTCATGAAGAGGAACGTATGAAAAAGAGCTACGTCATCGGGTTTGAAAGCGTGCTGTCCAATTGCCTTCACTCAACTGATGAACATCCAATTTGTAAATTAATCTCTATTTCTTTTATAAATAGACGAATAAGAAAATTTAATTAAATAATGGCTACGATATAAATAATAAGTGAATATTTGAACAAGAAAAGTACACGCCATATGTAACGACAAGTGTCATTTCTATTCGTTAATAAACGATTGTAGCTACGTTGTACTCCTCTTGTCATTCTAGTATTTAATCAAACACTAGAATGTGAGAACAAGAGAAACAATACGACCAGGAAGAAAGAATGAACATAATACATTTTCATGATTGATTCAACTCGACTTCTAGTGATCTATTTAACTCAGACAATTCATAGTTTTATCATATCTCTAAACGCTTAATCGATGCATACAGATTTTTTATTGACTAAACTGTTTGTTACTCAAATCGCGATGGTTTATTTATAAAAAAAAACAACATATTTTTGAACTTGGCTCAAAATTTGACGTATCGATCAACGCTTGCAGCGCATATTATATCGTCATGTCACAATTGAAACGTTAGAATTTCAATCAGTCAAATTTGTTTCTCTTGTCGTAAATAGAATTTCAAATTCTTGGAAAGCTCAACATCAAACTCTTCGACAATCGGAAAAGATTTCAATGCTTTGACATAGAAAAAAAAACACATACCCTTTCAGTAATTTGTAAAGCATACAACCGAATGAAAACCAATCTGCACTTGAATCATACGCAACACCCTTAGCTAAAACTTCCGGTGCCATATAACCGTGTGTACCAACACTTGCATGTGGTTTTTTCTTTGAAAAATCACAAGCTAAGCCCAAATCTGATATACGAACATGACCATGTTCATCAAGTAAAATATTTGCTGGCTAAAAACAATAAAACGAACTAGAATTATTTCGATATATGAATATTGAAATTTTACTTTAAGATCACGATAAACAATCGATCTAAGGTGCATATGTTCTAATCCTAATATGATCTCGCTTGCATAAAATTTTACTTCTTTCTCGGCAAAAACTCCATGTTGAGATAAATGATAATGAAGATCACCACCTAAATCGAGAAAGAATTGCACGTTGTTACATAAATTTCTGAACTATCCATGTCTATCAATCGTCATTACCGTTCATAAGATCAAGAATAAAACAAAGTTTATCTGTCGTATGAAATGCGTATGTCATACAGACGATAAATGGACAACCTTCCTCCTTGAGAAATCCAATGTAAAGTAAATAGTTAACACAATTAAAATAGATCATCTTTTGAACAAACACCTACCCCTGTGCTGACAAGTGAAAGCATAATACGTTCGTTCAATGCTAAGGTTTCACCTTGTTTCATTTTGATACGTTTTTTATCGAGACATTTCATTGCATACCTTTCAAAATAGAAATTAAGAATAGCTTGAAATTCTCATCGAATAAATCGATCGATTTACATTTTTCCAGTATCTGCTTTTCTACAGCCGTAGACTTCTCCAAAGCCACCGCGGCCAATTATTCTGTGTACACTAAAATCATTCATTGTTAACTAAATAGAGAAAAACAGGAAAAAAAAGATTATGTTGGTAAATTTGTTATTGTTGACTGAGATTTGATTGATTGATAGAAACCTGAATATTAAGTTCGAAATTTTTCCATTGACAAAATCTGGTATATTTTTCGGACTCGATGAATTTATCGAAAATTCGTCCACGTAGTAAATCACATATTTCTTTTTTATATGGTTCGAACAAATTTGACGGTAAAGTGTTTTTTGGATTGTTTGGATTGTATTTTGATAAATGTTTTTTAACGCTTTCAATCGCTCGATCAGAATAGGTCTTGAAATAAGAGAGGGAAATGCATAGATGAGTCAAGATTTAATCGATGATAAAAGAAATTTTACATGAGAATTCGAAAGTAATTCTTTCATTATGAATTGATCATAGATTTCTTTTCCAACTTTCCATCGTTCTTCATCGGTTTCAAGTTTCTCAAATCGTTTAATCTATCATTTGTTTTTTCGGTTAAATTAAAATGAAAAAGAAACTTTTAAATTTCGTTTAAAAACGCATTTCCATTTCAATACCTCTTCATAGAATTTTAACTGAGGCACAGGTTCATCACATAATGTTGAACAGTATTCTTTGAAAAGCAGAAATCCTAAAAAGAAAAAAAGGAAGAATAAACACTAATCATCGCTTTGTTTTTCGATTGATCTTCTAAAATCATTGCGTGTTAACAATTTAACGCTTGCAGAGTGAGTCCCCTCAGGGATTAAACGCACATGCGTTTAGAGGACACAGAAAAAGATCATTAACAACAACATTACCAACACCTGAAAGAATCGAAGACCGGAGGGGGATTACAATTGATGACACTTTTATGTTCTCTTCATTTGTAAAATAGAAACAAGTGTTTTGAGAGGAGAAAAACGATCAATGTTATCCAACTACACAAGAGATTCATTTACTAAACAAAGTGAGAGACGAAAAGAAAACGAAGAGCAAACAATCTGGCCATATTATACAATTATCGTTTTACTTTTATCTTGACTTTTTCTCTCAAAACAAGACTATTAAATTAGACAAATAGAAAACGAATTATATCTAATATTGACTGATCCTATAATATATTTGTCTCCAAATAAAACCCTTGTAACGATAAGAAAAAACTACATGTTCTATTGCTCTTCACAGATATGAGTAATCATAAAAGTCAAATGGAAACAAGCGTAGCAACGAACTCGATGCATTCGTTCATCGACGCAAGGAATACTCATTTTAAAAATGACCAACAAAAAATAAAGAATCAAACATATATATATATATTGAGACAACATACCGACTTGTTGATTAAATACTTTATCAAATGTATTCTCATACATTTTTTGTAAATGTTTGTGTGTAACACTTCGTACTCTAATGAAAATTTTAGAAGATAGACACAAAAATATTGTTCTAATATGTAAACTTACGTTCGATCGGGTAATACAATTTTTTTACTAGCTGAAGCTGCTGGTGTTGATTTAGATTTCTCCATTGCCATTAAATAGGAAACATCGGCTAAAACAGCCTCGAGATCTGCCATGATTAATTTATTGTTCTCTTATATTTGAAATAGATAGTTGATTGCCACAACGACAAAAAAGTTGCTAAATGACTCTCTCGTTTCTTGGTTCTGTTTAATTCATTCTCTGTAAAGAATTGTTTTTCCTATGTATGGACCGCAGGATGATGTTCATAACTAAAAATTTATTGATAATAGGATTGACTATTGATAGATCTAATAGATTTCATTAGATAAACTAAAAAGAAAAAATAAACAAAGTTTTTTCCTTTCATCAATGTTCTTTGTTTCGGATAATCATTTGTTGTCTAGATGTCTCGATAGTTTTTCGGCTGACTGATAATGCCATTAATAAATAGTATCGACCTTCATTGATATTGTTGTGATTTTAATGAAAGATAATTTTATCAAGTTTTAGAACTGTTTTTCAAACGAGTAATTCGTCGTATTTAAGAAAAAATTCAATTCGAAATATTTTCATCTCGGTTGTCTATAGATGGCGACAGGAGAGTTCTATTTATTTATTTCTATACAATGTATGAGTTCAATTTGTCTGTAACGAGTTGTGAGTTTTCCTTCATGTAAAAAAAGGCGTTGACAGTTTAATTACGTTCTTCTTTCGCACGCACTGATGTGTATCTGTTGATTATACCAATCATCATAAAGATAATAATTTATGTGAACCTCCGACAATCAACAGTATGAAAGAATACGATCTGCACAAACCATATTTTCTCGCAATTTTTTAATTTCTTTGCGTCAAATCTTTTTTTTTGAGGCATTCATATCAAATTAAATGATTTTTTCCATATTTTTAATAATGTGTGTGTAGGTGTGAAACATGATTTTTCTATTTCTTGATTAATGTCATTGAAGAAAAGACTCATGGTAGTATAATAAGCCTCTGATAGATTGACCCCAGGTTTTTACTACTAGCATATTTGATTTACACAGAAATATTGTCATACTGGTCAGAATAATCGAATCCAATGATGAAAAAAATATGTACTATGAATTAATAATTTACGAGAGAAACATTTTCAAGAAGAAAAAAAAACTTATTTAATCATTGACTGCATGAATTCTAGATGATTTCGAATCGAATACTTCGATCTTCATCGGCTCTAACTCGTATCACTTACCATCGCGTAAATATGATTAATTTATTCAACGTAAATATATAGTCTTGTATTTTAGCTGGCTCCTCTCTTTGCTCGTTCTGCATCGACCGTATCAAAGGAGAGCTCATCAAGTCAAAGTAAGTAACGTTTTATTACTATTTTACAAATTAACACTTCGTCGTTAAAGGTAAATCATCGAGTCAAACAAATTTGGATGCAAAATATCATGCAGCCGATATGTATAATTATACAATACTTAGTTATTATGATATGGAAGCAGCGATGACAAAATTTCGTCTTCCTCAACCATCATCTCATGTAGCATGGAAACCAGAAACAACTCCACCAAAGAAATAAACTTTGTGAAATTCTTTTTGTCCCAGTCGATGAAAACATTTCGTCTTGTTTTCTTTTTGTCCTTAGAAAAGTAAATAAAATCTTTCTCCTCGACTCTTGTAGATGTTGCTATTCGTGTTGATTTTCTTTATCATCTGTTTGATATTAATTATTAGTCCATTCATTTTAATTCGCTTAATATCTTCAACAAATCATAATTCTCAAAATGGAAATTATCTCTTAGTCATAGCACATCCCGATGATGAATGTTTATTTTTCTCGCCGATTCTTTGTTCTCTTCATTCAAATAAATATATTTTGTGTCTTTCAAACGGAAATAATCATCGTTCAGATGAGTTACGTCGTTCGTGTATTCAACTTGGCATTAAAGATTACAAAATAATCGATGATCAAATTCAGCTAAGAGATAGTCAATCGATTTCGTGGTCTTCTGATGCAATATTAGGTCATGTTGAACAGTCCATTCGTCAGTGGAATATTTCAACTATAATTTCATTCGATAACTATGGTATAAGTGGTCATAGAAATCATTCGTCTATTTATTATGCACTAGTACAACTGTGCAAAACAAGTCAACTACATTTCCTTTCTCTACAGTCGACGTCAATCCTTAGAAAATATTTTACTTTCATTGAATTAATTCAAATTTATTATAACAACAAATCACGAAACATAAAAACATTTGTTTTACCAGTAAAACATTGTCTAACACCGCATAAAGCCATGTTTGAACATCGGTCTCAACTTGTTTGGTTTCGTTATTTATATTTACTTTTTTCTCGTTATATTTGGATAAATGAGTTTACATTAGTTTATTGAATAAACTATTAATTGACTTTCTTTTTCGAAACAGTTACACTTACTCGTGTGAAAATACGACTTTATCATGAAGAGTCTCCATGTACTTTGCTCTTACTAAAAGGTTTTGACAGCGTTGTGCGTAATGCGTTTAACCAATTAGTTCACATTAAAGAGTCCATTGGATAAATAAATAGTAGAATGACTTGTCTCTAGTAATATTACAAAGAATGAATCTATTTTTGACTTTCACCAGGGACTATATTTTTTTCTTCACTGATAAATCCTTGTAAACTCGAACTCTGTATATAGGATACAATCCACCGAGATATGAATAAGTTCGAATGAATGATTGCTTAAATCTTTTCTATGCACGATGATTAATATTCTATTGGGATTCCAACAACGTGAATAGTAAATATTAACAAAGTTGAATGACAGTATTTCAAACTGAGGTTTCATCTATGGACAGATCTACTTGTCAGTAAATACTCCCCGATGATTTCAGCTCAAAAGAATGCCAACTCTCTGGTTTAGTTCTATTCCAAAAGTAATCTTTATTCTATGAAAGACGATAGACTACTCTGTCTTTTTCTAGTATAGAGAAGTAATGCAGGTTTTCATGACATACGAAAGGAAAATTGTCACGAAATTTCTATGAGCGAATACAATAAAAAAACATGTGCTACTTATTCTAACGTAGAGCCTAAGAATGGTTATTTCTTGAAGAAATTCTACATATTTCTTTGAGTGCTAGTTTAAGGATGTGCTCGATAATCAAATATGATTGATCGGTTTCGAATGCTCTCTTGCATGTACTATGTAATTTTATCGAAGACCACTAGATAAATAATGAATTCAATCGAGTTGCACTCCAATTCGAACTTGATCAGTGATCAATCCAAATACGATGCTATCGAGACTTAGCACGTCATCATATCGAAGCATTCTCTAACGGAGAAAATAAATATTCATACAGAATGAGAACTTGTCAAGATTTACTCTCGTTCTAATCATTCGATTCTTTGGTTAATACACTGTTAAGAAACAATCATCCGTATTGAATTTAATTGTGATGGTATTTTACTTGAGACTTCTTTCCTGCTAATTGCTGACAGTTCGGAATACACGAGTCGTAATTATTTTTAACTGAGAAAATTCATCTCATATGAAAACTATTTACTCTATTTAATCGTAGACGAAACTAAACAAACGTTACATCTTGACGAAATTTTCGAAAAGATTGTACCGATTACGTCACATTGTTAAAGGCAAACATGAGTCGTTCGAAACAAAAAGTCAATTAATACAAGCAAGATCTGTTAACGTCAATAACTCAGGTTGAGAACAGTAAAATGAAGCAATTTAGAATTTAACTAGCTATCGACACTGAATAGTCGAGCTACTCGAATATGAAATAATTTCCATTTCAATGAGTCACTTGTAACTCAAAATTATGAACGAAACATTTTCTTTATTTTTCCTTTTGGTTAGAAAAAATTTATCGAATCAAGAAAGAGACTTGAATGGCGTCTCGAACGTTTTTCTTTCAACTGATGCAATCGGATCAGTTCTTACAAATCCGAGACGAGAAGCGATCGGACAGATTTTGTGCTGTCAATGAATTGACATTCGATCAAGATCAGCAGAAATTTCTTAGCTTGTCGGTAAAACATTCGATTTAACTAAAATATGTTGTCAGCTGGTCTTCTGAACTGACGACGCGCAAACAGCTCCACTGTCGGCGAATTAAGTTTAATCTAATCCCACAAATCATTGATATGTTCAAGTTCGTAGATAAAGGAAAAAAACGATAGTTAAAGCGTTCAACAATCTATATCGATTATTTAAAAAATTCCATCAGACATCAGAATTAATTGAACTAAGTGGAAATGGTTTTTAACACATCGGGTTTTAGAATTCGGAAGATATTAGAGAATTTTATTCTTGAAATCTTGATCTGAAAGGGCAAACATTTCTAAATGCTACAATAAATCATTATCAAGTTTATGATCTTATTTTACGATATGACAAGTGTCATAATAAAAAAAAATCCATTTTTCAAACACTTGAACATCATTTTTCTTTTTGATATTTAGATTGCGTGTTGAATTGTTTAACAGAAGGTGAAAAAGGAAACCTGACAATACATAACAGGGTCAAGAATTTTGTTCGACGAACAAGAATATTATTATATGATATCGTTTACGTAGATCCGATTGAGGGCATTAGTTATTTTCTTACTTGGAACGGATCAAATCGAGGTCAGATTATGATCGTTGAAATACACATTGTTTTATCTGTTGCAACAGAATCTTGTTTATGAATTAGATAAATTAAACTATATTCGTTCTGCACGTTATCTCTCGTTATTAACTTCGTGCTATAAATCTAAAGAAGAAAGGATATGGACGAAATGGCTCGTCTCCAGATCAACGATAATAATTTATTTACTCGTTTATATGATTGATTGGTTGTATTCAAGACTTTCAGTGCGGGTGCTAAGATATCTCTAACACACAGAAGTGTATCGATACAGTTACGGCAGTTAATGTTATCTTGAAAACGACAGTTCTTCTTCTTCTTCTTTATTTCTTGTCAAACATTTTCCAGAAGTGATTCGCATGATGTTCTCCATTGAATATTTTCAATATCATAATAATCAGTGGGATTCGTTCTAAGCTATGTAGTCAACAAAAATCAATTCCATTCGATATACTTTCATATGTCTTTGTTTCGTCTCAACAATTCCAAACCTAGAAAGAAGATCGGAGACGCTTTGACTTAGCGCCCTTTCAAACTGTATTCTTCAAGCGTTTCCATTAGATTCAAATACTCAGCATCAAGGTGAAATGTCAATGAGAGTTTTATTCAATTATTGATTTTGATTATGAATATGAGTACCAATAACTTCTAGTAGATCTACTACGATCGAAAGTACTCTACGTTAAGCAAATGTTTACTCGTTTTTCTAAGATAAAAATTTCAAGTTTATTTAATTTCTTCCCTCCATTTTAATAGAGGTCTTTTATATTTGTACGCAAGCATATCCACATAAAAATACTTTCTATTTGTCTCACTCATAATGGTAACGCTGATATGATGAAATTTTCAATTACAGATGAAATTTGTATTACTGTGAAATATGTGATAAATTAAATTGAGTTTCGATCAATAATCATCGGGTAATTAATTAGTTTCAATAGTTGCTTGAGAAGAAGCTTGACTTAGAGAGAGAGAGTGGTCAAAATGAAATATTTATTCATCGACATCGTTCTTGTTTTCATATACCTAAACTTGAATAATATTTAATAAGAACGCGCTAGAATTCTTCGAGTCATGTTATCATCGAAGATGATGATGAGGGCGTGTCATTTATACGAGAAGAAATGTTTATTCAACCATGAATCAATTCGTATTATTTAAAGATTCAGAAGATAGAAGAAAATGTAAAATTAGAGAAGCATAAATGAAATACATCTGAATATGAAAGATAAACCTTCAAAATATTTCTTTACAAGAACGATCAAAACATATGTTTTTGGAAACAAGAATTAAACTTATTTATTCGCACATGTTTTGGTTAATTATTAAAAGTCGACTTAAATTTTCTTCTTTTCTTTGTAAGGCGCTAATTGATATGAATTGATTCGACAAGTTTTATACTGAGGTTCATAGAGAATATTCAAATGTAAGAAAAGCAAAGTTTCACGTATTTACTCCCTCGTTTGAAAAGTTCTATTAGAAAGACAACAGATCAAATAAATTATTCAGCATTGACTCAAAAGAAATCTCTCAATACTATCGATAAATGAATAACATCGAGAAAAAAGTGATTCATTGTCGTTTTCAACAGTAGTGTGATCATTCTTTTACTTCAGTTTATATTTCATTTGCACTAAAATGAAAGACAATCTTCATTCGTAGAATAAAAAAAGCATGTTGATCGTTGAAACCATTTGTTGCAAAATTAATTATCACTTTAGAACAACGTATAAGTCTCTCGTCAGGCAAGTATTGCAAAATTTCCTAATTTACCTGAGAGAATCTTGACGTTTCCGTTTTTCTTCTCGTTAAACAATGTCCGACCAAGTCTTGAATTTTGCACAGACATCTTCTGGTTTCTGAAAGGACAGAATCTACGATGATACGTGGAACTACACGAATAGGATCAAGTTCAGAAACTCGCGAATCAGACGATTTCACAGAAATTGCATTCATTTTTATCTGAATACCGTAAACCAAACGTCTAAAAAACCAATCCAACAGTAAATTATATATAGGTGATTTAAAGATTAAATAATTGCGGCAAAAAAAAGTCGCACGTGCTGTTCTAAACTAACATCTTCCATAGCTTATGGGTTTCTTCTTCCAAATAAAAGATAAAGCTTTACTGATCAAAAAACGTTATACGTATCTCTTTTAATGAATGATGACTCGTGAGACATCCTGCAATACCTATTCGATGATGTGTTTTACCGTGTTCTTGTCTCAGTAGACCCAACGAAAACACTTTCCTACAAAAGATCTGTCATTGTCTGACAGATTTTGACTTCGAACAAGTTTTTCTAAACAAATATTAAATCCCATTATCGAATGATAATGCTATGTTGGTTGTTCTTGTTCTTGTTGACGTATTCCGAATATTTACAAGTGTCTTGTCTCTACAGGTTTCTGTATACTTTTTGTTATCATACTTGTCTCATGAGAAGCTCGGCTGTTATCACAAATCAGATGCATGTCATTAATATATAGATCGATTAATTAGTGTTGGTTGTCTACTGACAATCCGCGTATTCTCTACTTGCTCTCAAACCCGGCATGCATCTCTGTTGTTGCACTCAGTGGGTCTTCGAGTGAAGCACGTGAGCTTCTTCGAGCCATTTATTATGTAAATGTGAAGTTTTGTCAAAGAATCTACGAACTAAATATCTATATAATTAATTGTAGAATTTTTTGCGGAAAATTGATGATTTTATTTCTTCGTTTTTTCAAAAAGAAAAATCTTCTCGTTGTTGTTTATTCTTGCAATACTAATAGCAATACAAAAACTTGTAGAAACAAGTTTTTCATAATATTAATTGTAGTAATATATATTACCTGTAAATTACCATTTCTTATTTCACATTTAATTTTCATATCTCTATGTTCAATCCTTTGTTTATTCATTTTTCATAATAATCGATGCTGGACTTTCTAAGTGAAATTTCTGCAATCTTTCTGGATATCTTACATTCATATCAATTTTCATCCAAAGGCTCTTAATTAATAATGTGCGTGGATGTTTATCACTTGAAATAATGATCAAAGATTATCTATTGCAAAGAAAAACTAAGGCCAAGTGTATTTGTTTCTATTCATTTGTTGTTTTTATCAAGTGCACGAAACGAAAATGTCCGTAAGAGATACAATCTTGTTCGTCATATTGTCCTATCCTAATGATCAATATAGGTATGAAAGAACAGAATGAAGAAAACCAACGATTAATATTTACGGTTGAGAAATTTCTGTTTTCTTTTTCACTTGTACTTTTTTTGCCAACTACATAACGCCTTATTATGAGTATTTCTCGTGATTCCTAAGATAATTTTTATAAACAATCCCATGGCAAATATTAATCATCCAAGATCAATATGTAACGATAAAATGAACGTAGGGAACGAGCCGATAACAAACATATTGCTCACCTCATCTGTAGACGATCGAACTCTTTCATCTTGGAATTCAACAAATATGGAATCATCTATGTTTGGCTGCAATAATACAAATCTCATGATTGAACATAACGCTACCGATGATGAAAGGCGATCTTCATTTCAATCAGTACGAATTTATTAATCTACGACTGAAATAATTCAATATATATATATATATATGTAAGATTCTTCTACCGATAGGAACAAGAAACACCACTCGATACCTCGAAAAATAAAAATCAGAAGAAGCGAAAAGCAGATTTAACATGTGTTATTTGTGGTGATATAGCTATTGGCTATAATTTAGAACAAATTTCATGTGCATCCTGCAAAGGTTTGTTAGTATACATAAATATTCTTGTCTTCTCTTGTCAATAGAAATATTTCTTTGACTTTATTTAGCATTTTTTCGTCGCAACGCTTTCCAACCGATTGTAAACACACATTGTTTTAGATTTAATAATTGAGAATTATAAAAATCATTCTAGGAAAAAACAAAATGTATTGAACATGATGACAATGTTTTTCAACTTCGATGTCATATTCGATTTGATATGGGACGGAAATGCCAGCGTTGTCGATTAGTCAAATGTTTCGAAAAAGGTATTCTTCCATTTTCAACCATACAACCATTCTTATGTTGATCAACATCGATTCTATCTACTCTATAGAAAGAAATCAAATGTAATATTCTTAATCATCATATGACCATCCATTGTATATCCGTCTCATGTAGATGCCGAATGAGAGTAATCATTAATTGAATGTTACATTTGATGTTAGATCGAACTGTCGCAAACTGTGTACTATGAGTATGAACTAATGTCTATCAGCAGTAGATGACAAGACATACTTTCACATTATTCATTTTCGCTCGAATTTCCTGCGGACCATAGAGATTTTGTAATACATCAAACGAGATCTCAAACAAATATGAATTCTGTCTCTATCTGAAATTTAAAGAAGAATCTCGATCGTACATAGATCGATCAATGACCATTGATTTTTCTCAGAATATATTACGTCTGATGAGTGTCACTGTTAAGAAAATTGCTAAGAGTTCAAGATGATATCTAAGAATACTTTCTTATTTCGAGATCTTCGTGTCTATTCGGAGTTCTGTTTTGAAGGCAGGCATACTCTGATACTGAATCTGCAGCATCTATTGACACTTCTTCGACTTTGTTTGAAATAAATTAATAGATTTCTTCATATTCCAATTATCTAAACTCGGAGTGAAAATAGTCGACCAAAGATGCTTCAAAATCATCAATCTGAGACAAATGATTGAGCAGGGTTGCAGCCATGGAGAGGTTCACAGAGTACCTGGCACCCCCCTTGTCCAAGAAACACCTGGAGCTGGGTACAAGTAAAATATCTATCGATGAAAGAAAATATTATTTTGCTGCTGGTGTACGGTTCCTCGCTCCCCCACCCCTTAGAAAATTCCTGGACAGCCAGCTATGATCGAATCTCATTACATTTGTCAAACTTCAGTCATAACATAAAATCGATGGATGAACTTGATTTTAAAAAACATTCAACTTTTATTGGTTATAAGTTGATCAATAAACTTTTAATCTTGAGTTTTTTCTATTGACATAATCTATGAGAGAAACGGGCGGAGTGGGGATTCATATCTGTCAAACTAGTTCTGTATCGAAGAAAATCTTCTCTTTGTTAATATAGGTACCCTACGAAATCGTATTAGTTCCGTAAGACTTACAAAACCTAAAATGACTGTTCTGCTGGTAGAGGAGCGGAATCTTTACTAAAAAACTATACCAGATCTATGATACAGAAAAAAGCTCTGGATAAAAAAGACGGAACCACTCAAGTTCGAGACGAAATCACCAAGGTTTTACATCAAATTATAATATACAAGGTTCGTCTCAAAACTTGAGAGATTCCGTTGTTTGATGAAGACTGTTCAACAAATGACCGATCGATTAAACTAGATCCGAATAAGGGCAACTTGTTAGATCTTGTGTAGACTTCAGTTTAAATGATTATCACTAATTGAGGCTCGGATTCTCACATTGATGAAATTCGAAACGATCCATTCATGTTCTAAATAGCAACATCGGAATCGTCGTCGTAAAAAACTTCTCAATTAATAGATTGTTCAATTATTTAATCTGAAAGAAAATTTTGAACTACTTAGGTATGCGCAGAGATTTTATTTCGACGCCAGAAGAAAAAGAATTGAAAAGACAACGTTTAGAAGAAAATCGTCGATTGAGCTCTAGATTAGCCAATGATAAAAATAAAAATATCCGTATGGGAGATGCAGAGAATCTTACTATATTCACAAAACAATGTCAACATGATGCATCTGTAAGAGAAGAATTCGAGCGCATTCACTTTTAATATTGACTTCCTTTTATTTTACAGTCTAAAAGTATTGCTTCATATTCGTCTAAATTTCTTACTGATGCTGATTGGTCATGTTTGGCAAGCATTCAAAATGCTTATTTGTCAGCTTCTCAATCCTCACCATCGGCTTCATCTGCTTTGTCACTTGAATTAGCATCTGATAAAATGACAACATTTTTAAGTACTATTGATTTACATAACTTTACAGCTATAAAATGAATTCATTTTCTACGAGAAATACCCGAATTCGTACAACTTGATCAAGAAGATCGTGTAGTACTTGTTAAATATAATTTACGATCACTTTTTATTATACGATATTCATTAAATTTCGATGTCGAACGTGAATTGTATTATGATATCGATACAAGTGATTCGATTACACCAAATGACGAAGTATTTTCTCAATATTTGAAAAGTTTATTTATGCTTTGTTATGGTTATGAGCTCAATCGAACTTTTTGTCGATTTTTCGCGTTCTAGCTGGTTTACTTAACAGAGACACTGTCATAGCTCAATTACTTATGTTGATTATGATCTTTTCGAAAGGTTTATCAGCAAGCGATGATCGCCAACCGACCCTAAATAATGGCAAACGCGTTTTCCATGCTCAATCGAAATATACTGACTTACTATTTCGGTATCTTATGGAAAAATCATCGTTCGAAGCAGTTGCATTGAAAATGACTCGTATCGTTGAACAATTATTAAAAATTAAAAATTTCTCAAAAGCTTTTGAAGAATACGCCAAGAGTAACGTTGATTTAGATCATGTTAATCCATTGATGAAATCACTCCTTCATTTTACTTGATGTTCTCTTCTCTGCCATTCTTTTGCATATTCTATTCGATAAATAATATTGAATAATCGACTTGTCTATCTTGATTCATGCCTTACATGCTCATTGTTCGTTTCAGTTAACTTCTATCGAATATTTTCATCTTGAAAATAGTCAGAAGTCATTCGTTGCTCTTAACATTAATCATGAAGATTTTGATGAAAGCATTATTTTATATTGTATCGAATTGTTAGAAACTTAAACTCAGAGGACACAAGTTCACATTTTATTTCAGGCTTTTATTAGACGTGTAGTTCAAAGTACGGGACGTCGTTATAAAAGACAAGATGGATCTACTTCCATCCTATCATCCAGCCACATTAGACCAACTGAAATATCTCCTATTAGACGAAACTTATCTACTGTGACGCTTAAATTTAGTATCCTACAAAAATAAATATATTCGTGTCGATGTCAAGAGATTAAGAATTAAAGTACTGTTTTGAAAACGAAGAAAATCTAATCTTAACTCATTTCTTTTTCGAGTATTATACTCAAAAGAATTAGATTGAAAATGGTGGATAGATTTATTTGTGTACAGTTACTTCTCTAGAATAGAAGAAGATTGACACTTCACACCCTCACGATTAGACGAAAGATGCGCACGGATTGATAGATGATGGTTTCGAAACTAACAACCAGGTCATGTCTCCAGTATATCCACATCACCATTCTCACATCATGTGCCACTCCCAAGGACACAGTGTTCTAGTAAAAACGCTAGAAGACTATTAAAAGAAATTTCTCTGAATCATAAAAGTCAAGTCCGTATATTCGACCGCTGATAATCGAGTAAGATTTGATACATAATTAATTATTCAGTAAGAAGCATCTGATATTCAATCATTATTCGAGCGAAAAAATATTCTTATGATCTTAACTATGGAGAAATAGACCAATCTAAAATAGTTCACATTTCAGTGCCTTCGAATTTCAACTTCAAATTTCGTGAGACCAAATTTTCCAATAAAACTATTTCATTATGCAAGTATCAGCTTCATCAAAGTTTCCTTTTTGGAATAATACAAACATATGAATAGAATTTACATGAAAGCATGAGAATTTCGAATAGTCGATCACTTCGAGAAACATTTCAAGTTTAAAGTTGAAACTCGAAAGTAAATTCTAGAGATTCGTTGAAGCTTTACTATCTCAAGGGTGAAGGTGTGAAAGAGAAGCGTCACATCTGTGAAGGTTTACTTGTAAGTACAAAAATGTCACTCATCGTGTCATAAAAGTGATACGCCTTAAATCATACGAGAAGAATACATTCATTTTAGCGATAAATTACACGGTATATATTTCCTTTCTTGGACTTATTTTATTTTTCAATCGAAATGCGTCAATCTTATCGACACTATTTCGATTCTTTTCGTTCTGCATGATGACATTGAATTAAAAAAGTAATGATGTACATGTGCGAAAAACAAAATTTATTTTCTATCTATACATCCAAATGTTTAATCAATAGAAATGTCAGTCAAGTGGAATATTTTTACATACTTAATAGGTAAAGGTAAGACAACTGAGGAAGGTGAAAGTATATATCAAAATAATAATCTTTATCGAAGTCAATATTCACTATGGGATGAAAACTACGTTCAATAACTCGTAATATATGCGTCACTTCTTTTTCTGTACGAGAGAGAGAGAATGAAAGAGATTCGTTTTGATTACTCGATGAAAAACACACCAATGAAAACATATTTCTCATCTTTATTTTTTACGTACGAATAAGTTTTATTGACTAAATGATAAGTTTGTTGATCATACTGGACTTGTGATCGACATGAGAATATTGACTTCGTCTATCTCGTACTATGAGATTCGTCTCCGATTAGCCATCCGAAGAAAAAGCAATCTAATATAGTTAAGTCGTTTTCTTGAAACATATGTTGACGTTTTCGAACAATTAAAAATATGATCCATAACATTGAATTGATGTCGTTTTATTTGATGCTAAATCGCACGATCATGCTATTCGTTTAAATAAGCAGGTGCCCCACTGTTTCTTTTTTTTTATTTCAGAAGAAAAAAACAAATTATGTTCCGCTTATTTTTCGTAGATAAGCGATTTCCCCCCCCCCCCCTCTCTCTCTCTCTCAATCGTAAAAGAACAGATAGACTATCATGGTGTACAAATACAAGTAAAGTTGACGTTAAATAGCAACCGGTGTCCAAACGATCATTATCAATTCTATTCTTATTTGACATTCGACAAGACATTCGTGTCTGAGCAACAATCAAAACTATTGATAAAGAATAAAACAGTGATTTCCATACGTTGTTTCACTCATCGTTTGCGCTTTTTCTTTTCTAGCACAACATGTTATGTTTCGGATGTCAGCGATTCATTGATGATCCGTACTATTTAATGGTTATTGATCGGAGTTGGCATTTATCGTGTTTAAAATGTGATCATTGTGGGATACTACTCGAACAAGAATCAACATGTTTCTCTAGACAAGGGCGAATCTTATGTCAAGATGATTATAAAAAGTATGATTATCGATTCATTTAGTTTTGTTTGTACTAGAAAGCAAAATGTTTTTACTTATGTTTTTCGAAGATATTCGTCTCATAACTGTAGGCGATGTCATAGAATCATCGATGAAAACGAATTAATACTTCGTGCCGAACAATTCATATATCATCTAGAGTGTTTTACATGTACTGTGTGTAAGATTCCTCTTCGTTCAGGTTTGAACATTCGGCATAGTTAGATTTCGCGACAGAGGAAAATCTCTTTCTTTTCTAAGGTGACGATTATGGTCTTAGAGACAATCACATTTATTGTCGTGATCATTTATTCGATCATGATTCGTACGATTCTCATTTCATGCTCGATGATTCAGGTTATCACACATCACCCAATGACACGTGTTTATCAAAACACCATCAACAAGACGATGAGGAACATGTTGTAACGCTTTCGTCGGCATTATTTCCTTCGGCATATTACATTGAAATCGATGATCATGCATCGAATCAAGTTTATAACGGGAAACAGAAACGACTTCGAACAAGTTTTAAACATCATCAATTACGTTTCATGAAATCGTATTTCAATTTAAATCATAATCCAGGTTTGTTGCATTGCTTTTGTCAGTTGAACTATGAAAATTTTCTATTTAATCAATTAGATGCAAAAGATTTAAAACATCTATCAGAAAAAACGAATTTACCTAAACGTGTTTTACAAGTTTGGTTTCAAAATGCTCGTGCTAAACATCGTCGTTGTCATACGACATCAAAAGACATTCGAACAAATCTATCGCCATCAAGCAATAGCAATGATTCATAAACTTTCATTTAACTATTGTCATACCTCTTTTGTGTTTGTTTTCTTTCTCAACTAGTCATGTCTGTACAGCATATGTCTATCTTAATTAATATATTCGTCTTTTCCTATGCTACTAATATTTCTCGTCCGTCGAAATTCATCGATACGAAAAGTTCCGAATTTTTCACCTCTCGTCTCGGTAACATGCAATTCAACAACGATGCAAACTAAAAACGTTTCGATCATGCCAGAAAATTTTAGCTACATAAAATTTCTTTGATCTTGCATTTTCATTGAATACATCGATCGAATTCTATTCTTCAACTAGATTTTATCTAGAGAACAAGGAAACAAAAGTAGCAATCGAAATAGCTTTCGATAATCCGACTATATAGTGATAACCGAAAACAGTCGATATCGAGAAGAGAAACAACAACGTCAAACATGATCTCATGTAATGAAACGTTGCTTCTGCTGTTCAATGATTGATTTACCAAATAGAAACTTTTATTGTTTAACATGGTTTCTGCGCGTGTTTGTTTTCGACTCTAATTACTTTAATTGAATATGAGGGAGATCAACAAGAACACAAAAGTATTCGTCTTCGGTGTAATAAGATGACTGTCTCGTTGACAGTAAGTGTGTTCATAGAACACAGCAGAATGTGATAGGCTAAACATTCACACGCAATGCTTACTACTTAGAAAAGACAAATAGAACAGACAGGATGAATGAACATGAAGTATTGCAAAACAAAAGTATCTTTGTACCTAATCGAAGAGAGAAAAACGATGTCAATTTTAAAACTATATTTGATGACAAAGAGTTTTTGATTAATTCTAAACTCACCGAACATTGTGTGTCTATATGTCTACGGATTGGATATTTTTCATGTTCATATTGACAATCTGTTGAGTGACTAAAAAGAATATTCATCGATGAAATGCACTTGTTTGAACTCTGTTGGATCGGTACTGTTTGATAAATCATTCATTGAACGATCGATTTAAGCTGATTTGTGTTAATCATCGGTGTTTTCTTCTTGAAAATCTCTGGTTGTCACGATTGATTCGCGACATTGGACACGTGAATAATAGTTGTATTGTCTCTAGAAAATCCATTCAAATTAGGATAAGCAGTTTGATGAAACATGAAATTATTCGTATGTACATGTATGTTAAACAGAAATATGACTCATTCATACGTTTGTCGACGCAATGAACTCACTTGATTAATTCTGCTTCAAACGGTTCCATAATTCACCTCTTGAATGCTCCCAACCAAGAATTACAATTTGTCTTTCTATTTCCCATATGTTTTCATTGAACTAGACATGAACATATTTGACGCGATAAACATGTGTACAAAAGGTAGGATGAAAATAAAATTCTGCCTGAGATAAATGACTATCAAGTATTATTTCACCAAGAGATCAACAGTTTTGTTTTCTTCTGATCAACAAATCAGATAATCGTTTTTTTCGTTAGGTGACCAACGAGAAATGAAAGTAAATTCAATGGCAAGTGGTGATTTTAGTTGATCGACATCGACATATGAAAGATATCGAATACTAAAGGAAAACGACAGTAATGCAAAGATCTATCGATGCGCCTACATAGAATATGAAATGAAAAATCGACTTGTTTAGTTAGTAATCAGTATTGTACAGATGATATTTTAGTGAATGAACACAACTAATGTTCGTGCCAGAATCTTGAAAAGAATAAAGATGAAAACTGAAGAACGATCATAACGAACAACTTCTAGGATTCAATCATCGAAACAAGACAGCAACGATCATTCATTTCTCTGACACAAAAGAAGAGAAAATTATTTCTTCTATCTATTCTATTCGGAAAATTAAAAAAAATGATAAAAAGAAATATGTTTTGCTTCAAGGAAATTCTTTTAAAAATTTAATAGATTTAATAGAGATTAGTAAAATGTTATGTTGCACCATTTGTTCATCATATTGGTGATGTTGAAAGAAATGATTTCTCTCAGCACAGCTTCTCCAACCGTCATAGAAGAGGACAGACGAGCATACATGGATGTGTAAGACAACATCGTCGAGAGGAACAATGGTAAACACACATGGAAATATACGAATAAATTGCTTGTGTAGTATTAGATCGATTGATATCTCTCATTTTTCGTGTATATGACATTTACAAGCAATAGTCATAATCCATCTATTAGATACAAGCTTTCGTTTCTCAACATTACAACTGCAATAAAATATTCACTGAAATCTTGTCGTATTTCTGCACCCAACGGAAGTCATTCTATCAAGTAGGAAAGTTAAAATCAAACTTAGAACAAAACGAAATACAGTTTTCATGGATATTTTCCACTTTCTCGAGAATCAGACGAATAGACGTTCCTTCTTTTCTCCTTTCTTATTAGTTCTGAGAACTGCATATCGCTACCTGTTGTTCCTATTCATTTAGCTATTGAATTTACATAAATCCCTACTTAGAGTTTAAACAATGGAGCTATAGTCAGTTTCTTTTTTCTCTTAAAATCTTCCTTTTGTAAATGTTACTTCATTTAATTGTTCAGTCGTAATCGACATCTCAAGGAAATTTGACAATGAAAGCTAAAGATAGCTTTCCAAGGTTTTGGAAATAACTAGCAGTCGTAAATATATACTAGACATAGTATTCATAATAGCAAGATTCCTTTGAGATTCGTTCTTGTTCTCTCCTCACAACTTCAAATCATTTATCATCAAAGTTTAGAAACTATATGGATGAACGAAAACAAAAAACTAATAGAATCGTGTTTCATTTAAATTCATTTTGAACTAATCGACTAAGAAAGATAGCTGATGGCTTGAAATTTCGGTCTGTGCATTTGAATGAGTGTTAATTAGGTAACACGATATAGTATACCCGAAAGAGTTTGACTACTTCGTAAAATGTAGATAGTGACGAAACAGAAGATAAAATTTATTAACAGCTACTCCTATCATACAAAAACTGAAATTATGTATTGGCAACGTGAGATCAGTTCGAAGGATAGAAAATCTTTGCCTACGAGGGATAAGAGAATCCGATTGATAGTAAAATATGCTCTAAATGAACAAGAATTCGAAACTAAATTGAATAAATTGACGAAAAACATCAATTTTCATTCGGATTCCATAATGAAATGAAAGCAAATGAACTTTTATTTGACTATCAATCAGAATGAATAGCAAATATAGGCTAGGCTGTACATTTTTCACTGGATGTCTCTCTAACTAAAAGACGATTAACATTTTAGGTCATTGCCCTTTCGTTGGCTATTAAGCAGATGTTGATTTGAATAAAAAGACACTTGAATATAAGTAAATGCTTGTCTAATACCAACTTTATTTCATCAATCCAGACTCAATCTGTCGCATGACGGATAGTGATTGTGGACCTTCGCATCTTCTCAATATCTTCTGTTGTCTTCAAAAGTGTCGGACTGAGCTCATTTTCGAAAGTTTCAGCGATTAGTTTCATCCACCAACAAAATAAAACTTAACTTCTGTCGAAAGCATAAAAACGGAGGTCAGTTTGTGAAAGATAGCTGGAGGTCTGCTCTTTCAAAAATGCTATAACTTCTCCTTTCTCATGCATATCTTTTATACGGAAAAGTTTTGATGACTTTCATTAAACCTGTCAGGAAAAATCATCTGTTCGTAGATAAATTTTATTTGAAAGAGCATGACAAGATGCATTGCTTAAAAGTGTTCTTTTTTTAACGTGAACTTTGTTTTCATGATACACAGAAATACTTCGAGAAAGTAGAGTGTCAGTTTTAGAGAATGTTTTGAGTGATCACACTTGTGAGTCCCTCTTTACTGTTAACGAGTAAGAACTGAAAAAGAAAAGAGGGGAGCATTCTTCAATGGATCCTGTATCTTGAAAGATTCTGTCAAGCAAGAAAATCCTAATTAGATAGACAGCATCAATCAAGACAAAGCAACTTTGTTTGTTAAATAAAGTATTATTGATCATGGTGTAACCAAAGTTTCCATAGAAAATCATGGTATACAGCTCAGATTTTATCATTATGTCTTTTAATTTACCCGAACATGCCACGAAAATTTCATACCAATTGAATATTTCTAAGCTAAGATGATTTTTGGACGGGAAGAACTAAATTTTATTGTAATTCTCGACAAAACTATTTTCATCAATTTGCATGTCGAAAAGATAGATGGAAGAACAATCGTGACTGGAGCAATGTTGGCACCATCGGAGAAGTTCAAGTGGAAAATAAAGTTATCCTTTCTGTATACGATGGTGATTGGATAGTTCGTCGAATGGATAAAATATTACAAGATTTCATTATATCAGATATCTCTTCATCTGACATCGTAGATGGACAACTCCAACTCCGTATCAGGAAAAGGATCTTCAAGTCCAATTCAACTTCAATTCCACTAATTTGAACTCATTTGAGTAGAAATATAAAAATACAAAACTTTTTCGATATGAGCCTACGAATAATATTAATGAGTTGCATGATTATTATTCTTCACCGAATTGTTTAACACTTAATATCAAAACACGTTACCAATGACTTGATAAATTCTCTCTCTCTCGATGTAATCATTCAACGTCATCTAGTCATCCGTGTCTTAATTGCGTCATGAATACCATACATGCGCATGTCTATTTTTATTATTGCCTTTCTTCTGTTCTCTTCTGGGTAGGCATATAGTCAACTGGTATTAAGTTGGAGTTAAAAAACATCGTCACAAACTCCAACTGTAATGAAAAACATGTCAACTCCGGAGCTAACTCCAACTCTGAGTTCGACTTGCCCATCTTTTTCTGACATGAATTTCATAACACATGACCCTAATGTGTGGGCACGTTAGCGTATATACATGTAAATGCGGAGTGGATGGGGATACTTGTGCAGCAGACAGCTGTAACAGTCTAACTTGAACGAGATTCTTCCATCGTTCTCAAATCACACTTACTGATACGCGTGAATACACACCCACACCCCAAAAGAAACAACTTACAAATAATTAGCAGAAGTAATTACATCGTGTTGAACGTGTTAATCGCGCAGGCATTGTGCTAACAACGTTTGAAAAAGAAGCTATTTTTTTAAGATGAAGTTTAAATTTTCAGATTTATTTTTCATAGAAGAATATGCCGAGACCGACTTGAAAAGTTGCAGGTCCTGTTGCCGATCTCGTGACACTGGACAACATTTTTTATTTCCCTATTTCAACTAACGAGAATATTCAATGTAGCATTGTTTCAATAGTTAGATTAACATTCTCTCATGCGTCGCATTAGAATGTTGTTCTGAATATTTACTATATTCGATCTATCCGATTTCGGTAAGTTGTGTTGATTTTATCTAAGTGAATATTATAGTGTCTTCTAAAAGAATAGACACTCCAGTTGTATTTTTCTTTCATTGTTGAAACAAATAGATAAAACATTCACCACCAAAACACTTGTCCTATTTGACTTTTACATGACAATTCAAATAGAATACGATACAAAAAAGAACAAATGAAAATTTCTTTCTAATATTTCTACGTATTCTGTTATATATAAAGTCATGTTTTTTACACAGAGAATTTTTATTTCAGGAAGTTATACAAAAGAAAAATAAAAAAAAACCTGAAAAAAACCATAATTAACTTTTGCTACTACCAGAATCACTACTACCACCACCACCACCACCACCACCACCACAACATTTCTTTTCAGTGTTCGGTTTTTTATCATTCTCAGATGGTATGACAATTGTACCATCACGTCCATAACCATTCGATCCACGCGTTGGAAAATTTTCTGTATGCTTCATGATCTTTATAAAAAAAATAGATCGAACATTTTCAATAAATATCAACGGATAAATGAACATTAATGATTACCTCGCCAATAAGACACTTAGTTGATGCTTCAATGTTAATATTTTCCTTGGCCGACGTCTCGAACCAATTTGCGAATCCTTTTTCTCGACAAAATTCATCCATTTGTTGGGCGTTATTAACTAGACCCTCTTTGACTAAGTCGCACTGAATTTCAAAAAGAAGAATAATGAAAATCGTTTTCCTATGAAATCGATCTTGCGCAAGACTCTACTTTGTTAGCAAGTAATACACATGGTACAGGATTTCCATCGGGTAACTGAACTTTATTGTCAAGATCAGTTTTCCATTTAGTCACTGCTTCGAAAGTTGATCCGCGTGTGACATCAAAAACAATAAAACATCCGACTGCTTCTTTATAGTAAACACGGGTCATATTGCCAAATCGTTCTTGACCGGCAATATCCTTGTAAAGCAACAACAACAAAATTCAGTTGCACAAAAATAAAACTACGCTCATATCGTCACAATCGGAAAAAAAATAAGATTGACATACCCAGAGTTGAAGACGAATGACAGTTTCGTCGTCGTATTTCACAATTTTCAAAGCGAAATCCACACCAATCTACGAGAAAACGGATTCAATCATTGAGAACAACATTGCTGAGAAAATCTACCGTCGCTCGATAGTGTTCTGAGAAAAAGTTATGCACGTATCGTTTGACAAGTGCCGTTTTTCCGGTTGCCAATTCGCCGATCACAAGAACTTTGAATAGATATTCTTTTTTTTGGTCCATACCCGAAGGGGTTGCACTAGAACTCGATGCCTAAGTAATGAATATCAAGTGATTAGTTAATGAAAACAAACGAAAACGAAAAAGAAGAACTCTGAGTTTTGGACTATTTATCTTCTTACCATTGTTTTCAGAGGAGTGAAACGGATGAAAAAACGAAGATGCTCGTGTAAACTCGCTGAAGTTAAGATATGAAATGCAAAAGAAATAGATAAGAATTTATTTTTATTTATTTGTATTCATGTGTGTTGAATTAGTCATCCAACTTGGTATTCGTTCTTTCGTGTTTTGTTATGAAATATTAAAAAATAAGCCTATACGAATTCTCGTCTTCGTCACATCGACGAAGGCTTTTTTCTATGTAGAAATGCTATCAAACGAATACAAACAGCAACTGATTCGTTCATATTTATTCTCATTATTTCGACATCAATTTGATGATTTCTAATCTTCGATTCAATCGAAAACATTGACTCTGTGTTAGTTTTTAGCATACAAGACGTATTCCACTGATGAAAATCGGTCATAATTGTTATATCCATCGTACAGAGTCACGTTTTAGATTAATGATTTTGTTTTCGTTTCATGAAATTAGCATTTGATCGAAATTCACTGTTTTCAAAGACATATGATGCACGAGAAGAAAACATCGAATAGACGAATAACATAGATTAATTCACTGTAAAGTATAATAGAAGATCCATACGATCGAACAAAAATCTCACCATTTCCTCCCCTGTATTAGAAGCCCCACAGCTTGTATAACGCTCGAGAGTTTTCAGAGGTTTTTTCAAAGTCGACCTTTCTCTGACCATTGATAGTTTACATTGACAAACGCGCTCTAGAGAACACCTCACATTGCTCTTCTCGATCGTTCTCACTAACTGTTATGAAATCGACACACACAGATATATATTTGTGCTTTATCTTCGTTCCTTTCATGTAATTATTCGATGTTATGTTTGTGAAGCACACTAGTTCAATCTACGGACGCTGTATCGAATTTGTACGGCGAAATGATTCATTAATGTCATTAAGAAACAATGAAAGTATACAGAGACAGATGAGATGAATGAATAGGCTACCGGGACAAATCTATGCATCTTGCTGGAAGCATTCATTTCAAATTTCACATTCTTAAATCATTATTGAATTGTCTATATAGAAAGTTGATGAAATCGAAGAACATCTTACTCCTACTTCACAGATATCGATACAAATTGGATTTCAGATGAAATCTATTTTTGGAACTTCCGTACAAAAGTCATATTAATAGCCTTCCCATAATAAAAATCCCCTTCATATATTTTAAGCAGTAGACACTTTAGAAGCCTCCCTCTCCCTCTCCCCAGGAGGACTTCTATTATGGAATGTAGGGAAAATATTTACTTATCTTGTTTTCATAGTCGATAAGTAAACTTGTATGTGTATTTTAAGTTCTATCGAATCTGTTATACGTACATCCGGGCAGATATAGATCACCTCAAGTTTCTAGAGAAGTATGAATCAGATATTTTATCAACAACTATTTACGGTGTTGTTTTGATATGATCGCACTCATATCTTCTCTTTTCGATGTTGGGTTTACGATGAAGCTGTTGTCTGGATTTCTTCAGCATAAATACACACAAGCAAGCGCAGAAAGAACTCTGAAGCGATCATCTTATACGTGTCGTATATCGACAGCATATTCTTCAAGTATAATAGAAGACTCAAATCAATAGTTACGTGAAGTTGATCGTTCAATTTAATCTAGACATTAAAGGTTCATAATGAAATGAGTTTGTCTTTCACATAAATACGAAGAATTACAAGTTGAAGCAAACATCGAATGTAACTAGTGAACATTTAGTTTTTTGTTTTAATAGACAAGAAGAATTATCTTTTGACTATATAATATTCTTTCTCCGTAAGCCAAGCAAAAGAATAAAAAATAAATCTTCAACTCGTCTTTTTCTCTTTTGAACATTCAACAATAAATATTCATAATATGTTACTCGTAGACATCAATCTTAAGTAGATCTTTCAGTTTACCGAAGAATACTTCTGCATTTTAAGGATATCTAATTCTTTTCATTCACAAAGAACTGCTCAGTCACTTTCGAAGAAAAATAATACATTGATATGCAATAGGTTTTATTTCATTTTTGTCATCCATGACAAGAACCAATGCAAAGTAATTATAACTGAAAAAACATCATTGCATTATTTACACTTTATTCATTCATAGCGTATTCGCCAACTGAAACACAACATCATATACTTATCTTCGTTCTTATGTTTTTCTTATTTTTTTTTCTATTATTTTCAAAAACGAATCAGATACGATTTTTTTACGACAACCATCCAATGTAATGATTCAGTACGCAACCATGTCACTTATTTGCTAACTGACAGTTACATGTACATATCTAAGCAAATGATACGCGATAGAAAATATGATAAGAAAGACGAATAGCATTACCATAGGAAGAGAATGAATTGTTTGGAAAATATGGTATAGCAAAAGGGAAGAAGAGAAGTGTAGATATGTACTTGTACAGCATATTGTATGGCATGTATTAAAATACTGATCTTATCATTAGTCGACACATATGGCAAACAATGTGTACGTTTGTTATTATTGAAACAAATTGACAAATTATCCATTAAGTATTGTACCGAAAGGAATTCTACTATTTAAATGACTTCAAAAAACACAAGAGAGTTATCAAGTTGTTTAATTGTATATCAACTACTGGCTAATATTGACTTACAATTTGTTGATAGTAATCAATCATTCATTGAATTTCTCGAGCGTCATCTATAGTCCTCTGGATTATTTCTTGTTGTCATAATCGATCGTGCCATTTTATGGGTTCAATCGTCAGAGCAAATTGAGGCATGGTTTATGTTATCACTTTCACTCAATTCAACGTTTTACTATTCTATCGTTGTACTTGTCTTCCTTCGATGAAGATCATATAGAGTGAACACAGGAGTGCTCTTTTTCGATGATTGCGTTGTTGAAAATAATTCACTACTGTTTGTTTATGCTACGCGTGGAGCCGATTCGTTTGCAAATTTTCACATATTCTTAATAATTTGTTCTAGTAATATGTTTAAATACGTTCTATGTTTCTTTGTGACCACCGTAATTGATAATCGCTAAGTTAATTATCATGACGAATGAATTGTCTAGGTTTAAATTGATGATCATTTCCCAAGAAACTATCCGACCGATAAAAGCACGTACGAATTAATATTTCAATAAGAAATACGTAAGAGTAACGTAAAAATAAAAAGATGATAAGACAACATATAGAGACAAGTGCTACATTTACATTGCATGATTCATCGGTTTGTATTGCAAAAAGTCGTCGCTTTGTGAAATTAGGTCAACATGAGCAGTTTTTGACCTTTTTATTGTCATCGTTATTAAACATCTTTGGCTGCTGCAAAAAGAAAACACACACAAGAGTAAAATTCGATAAATTTTGCTCTCAACCAGCTAGTATGATGAACAAATTCACATGAGAGAAATGTTCTTGCCATGATTCTTAATGTCGTTAATCTCCCTAATTTACTTTTCATGATTTTATATGAATTGAGTTTCATATAGAAAAGGATGTCATGCGTTCTCTGGTATGTTGCATGAAAAAACATAGATGTTTCATAATTCATTGAATGATGTCGAATATCCAATGAAAACTGAAAATAATTTCGTCAAATTGTATTTTAAAAGACTTATGTCTAGCTCTGTATACAAACTAGCAGTCACCGATTTTTATACGTCGATCTTATTTGTGTATATGACAGAAGATAACGGTTCCGTTACAATGAATTGATTCTAGATCGTTTTTATTTTTGATTGCAGAATAAAGAGTATTGAATTCTGTGAAACTGTCAGGCGTATTTTCTAGTGAAGTTTATTTCTTTGGATTCAATTGAACATTCAGACCCAGCTGTTCAGCAGTGAATTTTCTCAGAGGCAAAGTTCATATTTTGGTAAACGCTGTTTCAAAGTACAACCTGGAAATGGTAGCAAATGCCACGTTTTACAACACGCTAAAATCATTAAAAACCGTTGTCTATAAATTGATGTTAAATCCTTATCTAACAAGGTGCACGTAAGTGATCAAAAACTTGTAGAAATCGAAAAATGTTGCTACGAAATACAATATCATAGTTAATCGCTAGTCACATACTACGTCAATCCTTTTTTTCTGAGTATTGACAATGACATGTTTAATAGTTGGGTCAATTCATTTTTCGTCATGAACTGTTTCTTCTTGCTTGCGATTTGAATTCATGCTATGTCGAAAAGTTAAGGCTGACTTCTATCTTCGACTAAAATAGATATGCATTGTAAAGATCATTGAAAGAATAATAAAAAATATAATCAGTTACCATTGGTGTTGTAAAATTCATCTCGGGCACAAGGATTATCAGAAAAAATGTTTTGCTTTACATAATGGTTTCAATATCTTTTGTGATCGATGCTTATTGTAAAATGATAAGTTGTCTTCAGCAGAATAGAATATAAATATACAGGACGAATTGAATAACTTCACGGCAAGCAGACATGTTTCATCTGCATTAGGGAAAGCCTATAAAAGCACTCTTTTATCACTAATAGTAACAAGTTCGCCACTAGACTTCACTCAGTTCATTCATGACAACAAAGAACACTGTAAATAGCATGTTACTCCGAAAGATTAAGTCTAATCAAGGCTTGATGATGTTGTTGTTTTTTAACTATTGTGTTCGGAACCGATCAGAGAACGAAAACATGAGATTTTTCCGGCACACATTCTGAATAAGCCTTGTTCGCTCTATGCAAACAGTTTTCACTGCCAATGCATCCCTTCAGTATATACTATTCCTATGCTTCGGTAAACTACGCATTTATAAATCTCTATTCATTTATTCACGTCAAATTCTTGACAATAAACTTGTATTTTGGGCGTTGAACTCAATTTAAGCCCTGATAAATCTTTTAAAAAGTTAATGCAAAGATATGAAATGTGACTAGAAAAAATACTTTTGTGTTTTTTTTCTCTATAACGAATTGCTATGAAGTTTCATTTGAAAAAAAATAGAAGTTTTAAGAGCCAACAGTCAATCTGTTTGGGTTTTTTTAACTTATAGTATACTCTCTGTGAATAATACGATTGGCTAAGAAATATGTAAAAGAATCTAATGCAATCGAACTCCTTGTTCCACATGTAACAGATGAATATACTGTTCAGTATCTCGGGAACAACGTTCATTGAAATCTAAGACAAATATTCAATTGAACAAAGCCTATCAGAGTCCCATGTAGGATAAACAGCATTGGAAGTTGTGTAGACGACACGATAAATTAAAAATTCCTTTTCTAAAATACATCTACTCTTGTGCGCTGTCCAAAACTCAATTTCTACTAGTTCTTTCATCGTGAAACGTCTTCTACATGTCTGAGAAATTAGATCGTCATCAAACCGTACCGCTCCTAAATCCATTTCCTCTCTATTCGTTAAAATCCTAACTAAACAAATATATGATTAATTGCACTTTTCGCCCTCGATTTTCGACGAATTGAACAGCGAGCAATGAGAACACTTTCCGTATGAAAATTCATCCTTTCCAAGATTGAGAATATATAGGTGATATTCAAATTCAAATGGACTGAAAACATTTGACGAAAATTCTTTAGAAATATCGATGCTCTCGACAATATGTCTATTATGTCCGATTTCATATAAGGTAAACTACTGAATTTATTAACACAGTAAACAAATAGGAAAATTATGTTAGCAATATACGTAATACACAGCAACTCTTAACGAAACTAACAAGGTATGGCTGAGCATTTCTTAATATATGACATCCTTATATGTACCATTATTGTGGAATTTCTATTGTATTTATGTTACAATCCTGTTGGAGTACCCTCTGTTCAATTGTTTACAATATACCTGTATCATCTCTGTCCTTTTCTTTTATATATATTTTTTGCTCAAACATGTCTCTAACCAATTATCCAAAGTTCAACTCATTTTGCTAATAGTTAACATAGCTATTGAAAATCGAGTCATATAATTGCATGTCATATGTGTGTTGATTTAAACGAATTCTATTGAACGTTATTTATTAGGAAAACTATTCGCGGTAAAATTGACGAAAATAACACTCTTTGATTAAGATTCTTTTGTCTAAGACATAAAATAAATCATGAACATTGAATTGAATACAACTGTCATTTCATTCTAAATTTGTCTTCGTTTTATATTGACTGCGTAATAATTTTACAATTTCCATCATGAAAAAGATCCACCAGTTGAATTTAGTTTTTCAGTTGAGAGATGATCTCACATAATTTTGATAGTTGTCATAATGTCTACGAAATCTTTTCTTGCTCATCACTATTGACGATCATTTGTTTCACGTCCATAGGCCCTCATTCCTACTGATGATGTTATGCATGAATAGGTTGTTAAATGATCGCATTGACAAGAAATACATATTTGAATAACAAAGTAGATTGTGCATTCGAAAGCTTGAAACTTTCTATTTTCAAGCAAATAAATGAATCGTTTTGTGAAGAGGAAACTACCTGAAAATCTTCATAGTATAATATATTTCGGTCTGCTTGTTGTTCATTCCTAAATAATACTTCTCAATGGTTAACTTCGTTAATAAGCTTTAAAAACAGTTCTTCGATTTACATGTATATATAAACATAGAGTTTATCGAAAAAGAATATTATTTATTTATTTAGTAGGAAGATTTATATATATACGCAAGAGAAGAAATGAATAGAACACCGGTTGGAATATGCATAAATAGCCGACGTATCGAAAATGATTCGTTCTCACCTTCTATCGAAACATTATGCTTTTGAAAAAAGTTATACTATCAGTCTCTGAAAATCTAGAACTAGATGAATTTGTCCATGAGAAGTTAAACCGAATTTTCCTTTCAGTTCAAACCATTGATCTATGTGACCTGAATTGATAATAGAAAGCAATAAATCTGATTACAAAATCAATAGATAATTGTAGCAAACCTTTGTCATATAATGGGCGCAAATCGATATTAGCTGAACCGATTTTATCATTTTTAACTGAATCTTCATCATAAACATCGACGTGAAGAGTATCCTGTCCAGACAGGTGATTACTAAATTCGATGGAATATTCGACGACAACCGCGACAAGGAAAAGAGAAAAACACTTACAAAACAAATGATTGATCCCATTTTGGATGTTTCGAGTTTTGCTTTGTCTTTGTTTTCTGTTTATGATGTGCGTCATCGAGATATAATTGAACAAATGGATCGTTTTCACTAAGTGTATCTTTCTTCTTCAAGTTTTTTGCTTCAACAACAGTCACCTGTAATTGAGCCATGTCGATATCTGCAAGTAATGGAAGAGATAGAAGCCTTCTTTATCGGAAATCAAATCGATCATTCTTTCATCGTTAACAACCGGAGAAAAAGAACAAGAATATTCTGTTCTTGCGACGAGCGATTGAAAGAACAAGAAAATGATTATAATAGAGATTGTATGTTATTCGATACCTGCCAATTGACCATGTGTTCGGTGTGACAATATTGATTGTCAAAAAATAATGGGAAAGAAAATAATATTTCCATCGATAGTAAATAGAAAAAGACGGGATAAAAAAAACTGCGCATGAAATAAAAAACAGATTAACAAATGAATAATGCTTGTCTATAAAAAAAAGAGAATACATGTTTGATATTCTTTTATCGTCTTACCATATATATATATATGGGCCAATAGCGGTATTTGTATGTCGATAAAGGTTTGTCGTTACAGTATATGTGCTAGCGATATGTTTTTTTCAACGCTAAACAGAATGAAAATCTAACCGATTAATAATCGATGATCTTATGTAGTATTCATATGAATTCTTGAGTGAAATTTGTAAAGATTAGTATGCACGACCACGTATGCATTAATTTAGAAAACAAAATCTCCATCGGCAAATATTTATCTTCAGCATTCGAGGTAGTATTGACGAAATTACAAACAGTAAAAGACATGCACTATTTCTCGTTTGCATTTACGCGTTCGATAACTCGTCCAAGTCTCATCAATAGTTTAACTGTTCATATTATATATTTCTAGATTCATACACACATTTGAATATGAAGATAAAAACAAACTATTCGTTCAGAATATAAATTATTGAATTCTCTTACTGTGATTCGTAATAAAGTACTATTCCTTTCACCGACGCACTGCACCGAAAGAAGCCTTCACGAAAAGGTAAATGCGAATAATTGTTATGTTTGTCTTTCGAATGCATTCTGTTTTCTATGCGGCCTTGCAGTTGAAAAATTTACCTTCGTAAATATTACCTTACTTTCTATTTCATATCAAAATTGCATGACTGAAAAAGAGCTTCGTTACACGCGTCAAAAGAAAAAGAACCAGCCGGCAATGCCTTTTCTCCTCTCTAACAAGATGACATAAGTCATACACAGTCGTGCATCTTTCCTCCATTGAAAATGTAAACAGAATTTCAACAAAATGACATAAACATAAAGAACTTCGTCGGTAAATATTTCATGTTTTTTTGTTCTACAAGGAAAAATATGCTGAGAATAAATAAGAACCTATTTATTAATATCATGACTGGAACAATCTCTGTTTGGGAATACAATTAATCATCAACATCAAATTGTATTTCTGCAAGACTAACCAACAAAGTAGAATAAATAATTGATGATGAACAACAAGAAGCTTTCATTTTTAGTTTAATTTAATTATCCAGGACAAAGAGCTTGCAGAAAATAGTATTATACTTTCTATAAATATACGGATATCATTAGTCACAAAATTCTATGCTTTCTCATTATTAGCGAAACGAAGAAAACATTGCTCGTTGAATTCTTTTTGTCTAAATTATGTATAGGCTCTATAATGTCACAATGCTTTGAAGAATTGAATACGATCTATTGCTTACAACAGAATTCTAACAAATACATTCTAGTCGATGAGAATGAAATGCTTTAATATATGTCATCTTGTGTATGTCACTTTTTCTCTCGTACCATACATTTTTACTAAATCCAAGAAAATATGGATAATATAAATAATCACTATGAAAAATCATCGGATACAGATGACACGTACGAGATCTTAACTATCGGCGATCACGGTGTGTCTGTAGAAGAATTATGATAACGATGTATTTTAATTTTTCATCATAGATTCAACTCTTGTTTCTTAAATCGAACGAGAACTACGATAGATAGAAATAATTAACACTTATGTTTCTTAAAAACCCGATATATTATGAATAAAACATTTTTTTATTTGACGACCGATTTGCTTTGTTCTATAAGTATACTACTGCTATTTAAACGTTTTATTTCATAAGAACGCATAAATTCTATTTGAGAGGCAAAAAAACAGAACAATGTTTTCTTTAAAACGGTGATTCAATAATTCGATGAATCGAGCTGAAAATTTTCAACAAGCCTTGTTTAAAGTTGTTTAGGATCACTACAAAACTTGAGAAAATTAATTTCTTTCCAACAGAAAATGGCATACAAATAAGAGTCAAAGACGGAGCTACATCAAAAGACCACCAATCACGTTGAAGTCGATGCTCTCTCGTCAGCGTTCCAGTTACACACAAATATTTCAATAATCATTAAGATCCTCCCCCCCCCCTCCCTTCTCGAGAACGACTCATCACGTTGGAGTATACGTTTGGGATGAAATTTTCAAGAATGAACAGTCCTAGTGAGAAACGCTTGTGGTAAAAATTTCCGGCATTTGTATCTTACTAAACCTGACTTACGACTTGTTTTATAGCTTCGATGAGAATCGGAATAACTTCATGACTATGAGGACTACCGAGGCCGGATCGATTTTAAATTAAAAATCGCGTCCATACGCAACTTTTCATGGGAGAAAACTTTGAAATTTGCTTCTTTTCAATTTTTACAACATTTCCGTAGGTAAAATGTCGAAAACAGACCTAAAATAAGGCAGTAAATCGGACTTTTCTCGGTACACGAATCAAGTATGTAAAATTAGTTCGATCAAAGATCAAAATTAAACTCTCATCGAGGCATTTAAAATTGAAAAACGTACCGAGGAAAGCTCATGGCAAACGGGACATATTTCAATTTCTCTGCGTGAAGGCACATTTTTGAGCATAACTCAAAATAAGCTTCAATACCATAATTTGGTACGTGTTCTCCATCAATTGATAGAAAAGAATTTCCTATTTGTTTATCGTATTTGAACCGATCAAAATGATTCACATGAACACATATAAAAGTATTTATCAATGACAAGTCCTAACAGAGAAATCTGAAAGGACTTGAATATCAAATTTTTTCAAAAAAACCTTGTTTTCTTCTTTGCGACGGTGCTGAAGAAAAAGCTTATGTAATGCCCTTAGATTTCAACGTTAACTGAATAACTTCTAGCGCATTCGAGAGTAGACACTTTGCTCGATCTAACCAGCTATAAGTCGCGAAATCTACGAATTAGAACCAAATTAATTCTTCTGAGGGGCGGACTTAAGTTGTTTTGAAACAAAATGACGTCAAATTCATTGAACAACAATGCTTCAGCAGAAATAACTAATAGTAGTGAATATGGTCATCGTCTATCATTGTTTTCAGTGCGTTTAATCAAAGGATACGACCTCATGCTTGATCGAATGTATACATACTGATATTCACATCCTCTCCGTGTGTTTAAGTTGAGAAATCGATGAAATGAAAAAATTTGTTTTCTAAGATTTTCGATATCGAAACATTCCGATCAATACCCTTATTCATTGTGTTTATGCCGGTCGAGAAAATTAACAAAGGGTTCTGAATTCATATCGTAAATCTTCATTTATAATTTCATGTCAAACTGCTGATCGAACTATTGCATAAAAGTTCTTCACTATCCAACATTTGATTTTTAAAGAGATTTACTGATCTTGTTAGATGTCATTTCGAAGCATTTCACTAATACTGCGAAGAGCTTAATGAAAATTCATTTTAGAAAGAAGGATGAAAAAAACTCATCTCTTAAATTGATTGACGTTAAAAGATAATTTTAATCAAAATCTTTTAAAATAGATAAATCTCACATTTCAAGAAGTCTCACTTAGCTGCAACGAGTCACGCATTATATAATAAAAAAAGAAAAATGACTTTACTTCTATATGGCATGCGTTGCTTGTGTATTTAGCATTCTAATTTAATATTGAAAGTAAAATATTATAGTTTTACTTGAGAAGGTACCAATTATTGTTTTCGCACGGTTATTTTCTTGTGAAACTTGATCAGAAGAAATAAAAACAAGTGCTTGTTCATCATTCATCAATATCGAATTTTAATTTGACTCATTTAACATGGAGAGTGTACTTACGTGTAACTGTATCATTTAATGGTTCGTTTTCTCCTCATTGTAGTATTACTTTACTGCTTGTCTGTTTTGAGTAAAACAGAACCGAAAATGAATCAAATCAATTTTTTGTTTTGAGATAGAATTTCTTCTGATGTCAATTATCTTTGCTCTTTGCATTACTTATTCTATTTCTTAATGAAAAATAATAAACGATAAAATTATGCTGTTCATAGAGTTCGAACTTCTTCGCCGATGTTCCCCGTGTACAAAAGCAAAAAAACTCTTTATATGCATCAATGCCAATGTTTAAAATGATGTAAACTAAAATTGAGAACATTTGAATCGACGAAGAACTATAATTCATGTTCTCTGAAGGAATAGGAATTCTATTTATTTGTCTATTTAGGTCTAACCTTTCAATGAGAAACATAATACTTAATTGACTTAACGAAATAGATCAACTGTGTTTTCGTTGAAAGATAATATTCGATTGCTTAAGTTTTATAAAATAATGTCTGCTCTTGGATTACGATCGTTGGAGAAAACAGCAATTCAAATAGGATCGAGCTTTCTTGAAATATACGTAAAATGATAGATATAGAGGATTATTTTGAATGAGTTACTTCTAATCAGAAAGAGAATTTTCCTAACTTTTCCAATTCAGACCTTTCCTGAATCGAATTCTACTGTAAACTAAACTTTTCTTGAAAGATGTTTCTGTCATGTCTTGCTGTCAATAGAAAGATTCGGTTCGAATACCATCAAAAGTTTAATTAAAATATTTGCTGAAGAATGAAGACGAATGACAAATTTTGGACATAAACTAATAGTACTTCTTAATGCATTACATCTTTATCTCATGCAACTAAACAATCAATCAATGATTTATGTATAGAATTGAAGCACTGCCCAAGAGCAATCAAATCCATAATTAAAGTACCATTTAATCTTATAAATTCATTATGGAATTGAATCCACTGCGCAAAGATCAATAATAATTCGATTAATGATCAAAAATGAGCTATGCTTCTTTACACCTTTTAGACTTCGAAATTCGATCAAGACCTCATAAATTTAGTATCGAAATGTTGGCCCCAACATGCTCTTTCCCCTGATGCAAAATTAAAAAGAGTTTATAAGTAAAAATACCAACGGGCCGATTTTACGTCTTACTCGCCCGCGTCCTTTTTTGGCATTTCAGCTCTAGAATGAAAGGCAATATTTTTTAGTTATTGTTTTTTCATAAAATCTACAGTAATTAACTTGAGAAAAACAACATAAGAAACTGATACTGTTTATTACCGTGGAAACTAAAGTATATATGTGACAAATATACCTATTTGCATACGTTTTATTAATGCATTAAATACCCGTACGAGTAAGTATAAGTGACAGCAATAAAATATTTTTAAGAGCATACAAACATTTATACTTAACATTGTCTTTGTATGAATATTTGTTACTTAAAATAGTCAGTTACCTTTCGCTTAGCCTGATCGGTGTCGGAGAAAGAGAACTGACGATGGTACTTAATATAGATGGTGCTGCAGAGCTTTCGAAGAAAGTGGAAAGGTCACTAAACGTATTCAATCACTATGTCTGAAGAATACAGATTACGATGAAATTTTGACTTTTTAAGAGAGCATGCATGAGAATCTCGACAATGCTCATAACATGAGTTTAACAAGCGCCCC
>OENT01000399.1:112943-123221 GCA_900239685.1 Rotaria macrura | reverse complement strand
AGTGTTCATAATCATATGTCGTGGTTTCTATGCAGCTGAATCAAAAAGTTACACTGACATTGCTCAACTATTGCAAAAACATAATTTGAGAAATAAACCATTTGCTGTCTATACACGGAATAAGGTGGCTTTATTACAAGCAACCCCGAATGCTCCTGAAGGCGTTGTTATCATCGATACACGCAAAGAACTGATTAGTTTCATTGACCAGTCCCTTAAAGCAAGATGAAAGTAATGTTTGGCTATGATATTCTTCATTTATTGAATTAACTACCATATAGCAGCGCTTATAGTGTGTGAAATATTGCTTTTGCCTTTAATTAAAGTAACAAATAAATGATTTTTTCTTTTTTTGTTTCCCTTAAAAAGAATTAACTACCTGGTGAAAAACAGAACTCTCACGTTAAAAATCCTGTTCCATTAGTTTTTCGTTGTGTCGATTTTGTCGTGGTTAAAATGAAAGGTTTATCTCTGGTTGATAATGTTCAATCGATACAAACAGTTGTGAGAAACGTCTATTTCGTTCATAAATTGATACAGAATGTGATGTAGATCAAGATACTATAAGAGGCATCGTTCCCGTTTTTATCCAGCATTCAACATTTGGAAATAATTCTCATTTATTCATACTAGCATCTGATTCATTTTCAATGAAAGGAGAATGCTCGAAAAATAGAAATCAGTGTCGTTGAGTTACTCGTAAGTGATTTACATTAAGCGAACCTTTGATTCCCTCAGATTTCGACCAATCTAACTTGAGATAGCCAACAGTTCACTATTTAGCAATGCATTTACTCAAAATAAATATGGATTCTTGTCACTTTCCTATTAACATGCTGGCTGCGAAGTCAACTGAATGGTATAGAATATTTCCGGTTAGCAATTCTGATTAAAAAACAAATCAGCCCTTTTTAGTTTCATGAGAAAAATATTAGTGGCTATATGCTTCTTGAAAAATCATGTCCCATGAACTGAAAAAATTGGTACAGTGCCAAACATCTGAGGGTTTTTGTGCTTGCTAAAATGCCAAAAATATTTTTGAAAATGATGCAAACAAAAAACCGTTTTTCAAAGTTCTACAAAACCAAGTGGCGTTTTGAACAGAGAACTACGAAAATGTTTTTGAGTTAAGATTTTGCACCCACATGACTCAGTATGGTTACCTTTTTTCTTCAGTCTATGATATATGGGATTGGGGGCATAACTCGGACGAAAGTATTTGTGCTTTTAGCTTCTCAAGTAAAAGTATAACTACCAAGTATTTTTTTCCAAAGTGTAAGTACAAGTCAAGGGGGAACCAGCTGATTGTTTTGATTTAAAATCAATTTAAAATTAAAAAAATCAAGAAATCGAAAAGCTCAATGACTCGATTGAAATTATAAGATTTGGTACCCTTGTTGTTCGAAACATAAATCTAGAGAGGAAGAGCGTAAATCAGATTTTCTTGATTTTCCTGATTTTCCCGATTTTTTTGATCTTTCTGAATTTTTTGAATTTTTTGTTGTCGTTTCTGATTTAAATTAATTGATTTAAATCAGGAAAATTAACAAAAAGTCAAAAAATTCAGAAAGATCAAAAAAATCACAGAAATCAAGAAAATCGGATTTAAACAGCCCCTCTCTAGATTGATATTTCGAACAACAAGGATAACAAATTTAATCATTTCAATTGAGCCACTGAGTTTTTTTGATTTAAAATTGATTTAAAATCAAAAAAATCAGCTGATTCCCCCTTGAACAAAATCAAAAAAACAAAAAAATCACAGAATTCAGAAATCAGCCGTTTTCCCCTTGGTACAAGTACATTTTTAAAACACATCGAAAATAGTTTTACTTGTTCTACTTGTAATTTATCCTAGCTCTGGTTCGTGATATATTTATAAGGGTTTAGTTATAGAAATACGCGATTAAGAATAAATATGGGTCTACGGATAGGTGTGAGTAGATATAAAGAATTGTAGGAATAAAGAAAGAGATTGCTGTAAAAATTTAGTTCTAACGCTAAATGGTTGGAAGCATGTAACTACAAAATATAGTAGGTGCGATTCATCTAAGATGACAGATTTTTAGGTATATTAAAATGAGTCCATCGGGGGTTTTATTTCAAACTGAATTTCGGAAAAAAAGTCAAGTTCATCTTTTCCAACAGCAAGGGAAGTTGGGTGGGCTGACCAGAACCCCCTCACTTTCCCACAATCATATAACAATTCAAAATCATCGGACAAGAATACAAACCCAAAGTCATCATTTCTTTAGAATAATATAGTATATACATAGGTATGGGGGTCATTTTTTGGTGATGCGGCGTCCAGTTGGTCTTGGAGGACTTTAGAATACTATAGTACATGTACAGTTATAGGGGTCACTTTTTATAGATTGGGGCTGAGGGGGGAGGAATAGTGGGTCTTAGGTGTCTCTAGAATTATATAGTAAATTTACAAGTATTACAGTCGTTTTTTTTAGAGATGGGAGTCTTGGATGTCTTAAAAATTATACAGCGTACATATAGGTATAGGGATCATATTTTTAGAGGTAAGGGCAAAGGGGAAACATGATACTTTTGTACTTTAAAGTACAGTAAAGTACGGTAGAGTACCGTAAAGTATCTTAAAGTACGTTAAAGTATATTAAAGTACGTTGAAGTATCTTAAAGTATCTTAAAGTACGTTAAAGTATGTTAAAGTACGGTAAAGTATGGTAAAGTATCTATTAGATGTTATACACTTCGCGCTGTCTGTTATGGCACGATAGTTTGTTCCATAAAGCATACACCATTCTGTACTGTTATACTAAAGATTTCTTAACATTTTGACAGAATTGAAACTTTGAGTTACCGTTGTTAACTAATACTTTCATTTAGGTCAGGAAAATCAGCGTTATCTTTTTAGGAAACTGAAGATCGGTCACCCAATCTTTCCTGCACAGTAAGGGTATTTCGAGAAGATAATAATTTTCATAAACTTCGGCCAAAAGTAGTCAAAATCGGTGAATCCGAATCTTTAATCGAATTCTCAAACTTCTGTACTACAAATTCTCGATAAGGAAAGGTATTTAGAGGAGATAATAATTTTTGATAAAGATTGATCAAAAAAGGGTATCTGGGATCGAGGAATCAGAATCTGTATTCCGTTTCTCAAAATCCCACAATCAAATTGCTCGATAGAAAAGGCAACTCGGCGAAATAATTATTTTTAATAAAACTTTACCGAAAGTAATTGAGGTCCAGGAATCCATATCTGTAATCAGTTTCTTACGAGACAGTTCTTAAGTGGACCAAAAACCCTAGGCACTGCTCAACACTAAAAATTCGCATTTCTTATGTGCATTCGAAAGTCCAACATCTAAATTCACAGAAGAAAAATTTGTAGCTGTTTTTATTTTCTATAGCGGAGTTAGTTCAGCTCGATTTTTAGCACTACTTAAGAACTATCCGAAGAATAGTGATAAATTGATTCATCAATATCCACCGACATTATAGTTCAATAAATTGGAGAGATTTTTAAATAAGATAACAAAAGATACAGTATCAAAAGTTGAACAAAGCCAGATATTTCAAAAGTCGAATGTCATTTATATACTCGGATTGCATAGTTTAACATGAATAGAATTGATTTTAATTTATTAGTGCCTAACGACAGAGTTTTGATAGCATTTCTACTATGAAAGTTTTGAAATAAAGAAATGACACGGTTAATTGTATATGTACAACGGAACTTCAGATTCTTTGTATAACGTTAAGAATGTACTAAAAAATAAATTTACTCTTCAGGGCTAAACGGAACTCACTCATCTCCAACACATTGCACGAACTTTGATAACTTTTTGATAGAAAAAATAACTTTAAACAGCTCTCATTATAACGACACTATTGTAAAGCAAAACAAATGTGACATCCGGAGTCAGTTTCAAAACTACTTTGGATCAAATTCACATTAGAAAAAATTTTTTTTCTCGGTAAAAATGTAATGTCTGAGACTATCACACGACAAAACTTCAATAAAGTACAGTCTTAATGAACACGTGCAATTTTTCATAAGAAAAACATTTCACTGAAATGTATTTGACTCCGTGTAGTTTTAAATACTGATCTTGAATATAAAATTTGATTTGCTTTACCATCCTGTCTTGGCGAGAAAAGCTATGAAACTTGCTCTTTTTATTGCAAAAACCATAAAATCTCAAGGGAACAGAAACTGATTGTTTGATGGCTAAGATTATCAATGATAACCGCTGACTAATGTTCGCTTTTTCACAACCTAGTGACGAGTTCAAATTTTTCGGGACATACTTTCAGTTTTCATCACTCAATAAGACAGCAATCATGCTTTTAACAAGTACGATTGTTTATGAGGGAAAGCTGATTTTCTGATAATCAGGACTGTCAATGCTTGCCATTGATTGTCATTGATTAATTTCGATATTTTCACTGTCACATAATGGACTCAGATTGTCCCTGTTACTACTTTTATTCGCATCATTGAGCAGAATGACAATCCTATTTTATCAGTGAACGGATTCTCGGATTGCTAATTATTGCTTTGATTGTAATCAGCTTGTCCACCCTTGTCAAAACTCATTATTTAGAAGAGAGATATGAACGATAATTTTACTCGAAAGGTTAACTTTGTTTTCACTATATTTTTATCACTTGGCACAGAAACAAAAGCTAGATAGAAGAAGTAAATGTTCACCGTAGCAGTTGTTGACTTCAAAAGTTGCAGTAGATATGCTATCAAACTTTACCATTATGGGCCCATATATTAAGATCTACTACACTTATGCTGGAATATAAATAGCACTGAATAGATACCATAAATTATTTGATGTAGCTGATGTTGTTAAATTTTAATAATCTATCGTTGAATATATTTCATGAAAGAGCTGTCTAGCTTTTGTGAGCATAATCTTCATAAGCATTTGCGGCCTAATTTATCACTATTATGTGGATATTATTAAGCATGTTATGCTAAAAATTCCGTCTAACCCAGTTTGCAATAGAACATCCAAATGTGTTGCGATTTGGATTTGGTAGTTTTCGACGAAGGCCCTTCAAAATAAGAATGCACTAATTCCTAGAGTATGATATTATAGATGACAATTTTTCCTTATTTTAAGAATCTAATTTTCTGCAGATGTTGTATTTCAACCATGATCATATTTTTCGCTTTATCTAAAACTGAAGTCAGAATTCATGAAACATAAAACGATTGTTTCATAATCTATCTGAAACTTACTAAAAATTCACATTCTTAATATTTTTTTTCTACCAACTTCTGTAAAGGGCAGCCAATTTTTAGACCTACGTTCTGTATTTGACAAAATTTCAGAAAAGACTTAGAAAGAGCACTCAAAACTGAACATAGTTGTTATGAAGAATCGCTGGGAGCTGGAGTTATCTCAATACCTGAAACATCTAAACCGCGTCTTAGAAATTCACCGAATTGGTCGGTATTGGTTTATCCATGCTTGCAAAAATACATATCCAGTATTAAGATGTCTCGGACTCCCAGCAATTCTTCATATTAATTATGTTCAGTTTTGGGTTCTCTTTCTAAATCGATTCTGAAATTTTGTCGAATAAAGAACAGAAGTATAAAACTTAGTTGAGCTTGACAAGAATTGGGCGAGAAATATTAAGAGTGTGAAACTTCCGTAAGTTGCAGAACAATTCTGAAGCAATCGTTTTATGTTTCATGAATTCTGACTTCAGTTTCAGATAAAGCGAAAAAAATGATCATGGCTGAGATACAACATCTACAGAAAATTAGATTCTTAAAATAAGGAAAAATTGTCATCTTTAACACCATACTCTAGGAATTAGTGCATTCCTACTTTGAATGTAGAAAAAAAATCAAAAATTAATTGTGATCCAGGTATNGTTTCCTTGGACTTCTCGTGAAATTTTTCTTAAGGAATTCATTAGGCATACCGGCTACTCGACGCTAGTTATTTTTCGTAAAACTTTATAAAAGCTCGGTATTTCATCAAAGTAGCTTTCCATTAAGGAGAAATCGGCTATAGGAATTTTGAGAAACAGATTACAGATTGTGATTCCTTAGTCTCGATTACTTTTGTTCAAACTTCCTCAAAATTCTTTATTTCCTCACATGGTGCCATTTTCTTATTGAGAAACTGAAATACCAAGTTATTTCATTATCCGTTAGTTCATAACTGGTATCGTAAGGTTAGCCGTCGTATCGTAGTTTTTCTCTGATAGAAACACACGGTTATTGGATAAGAAATTCTTTTCTATGGATAGTTATCACTAAAAGAAAATATATCATTAAAAATTAGGATACAGATTTTCCTACTGCTCGAAGGTTCCATCAGTACCTTAATTAGAGTACTTTTTATTATACCTGCTGATTACAGAGCTTCTATTGAGTTCTTAACATTTGGATATCAATAAAAAGATTAACTGAACAGTATGCAAAAGTAAAAGAAAACGGATCGCTGTCAATCGAATTGGATAAGCTTATTGAAAAATATATTAAAGTACGGTAAAGTATCTCAAAGTATCTTAAAGTATCTCAAAGTATCTCAAAGTATCTTAAAGTATCTTAAAGTACGGTAAAGTATCTTAAAGTATCTTAAAGTTTGATGAAGTATCTTAAAGTACCTAAAGTATGAAGTATCATGTTTCCCCCTTGGGTAAGGGTCTAGCGGATCTTGGAGCAAAGGTGAATTTCGTACTCCCGGAATTTTTGGCATCCCCATTGTATTTTCAGGCTTTTCTTTGGATCCCCAACATTTTTAAATGGATTCCCTGAACCCTCACCGTACTTTCAACATAACGAGGATTCTTACTTTCCTTCCATATCACCGTCTTAGTGTTAGAAGCTTCAATTAAACTGACTTTTACCATGCCATCGAGTTGAAATGCAACAGCTAATTCTAAGAAACAAATCCGTGACCATCAAAAGTCTGAACACATCTTCGGGTTAGATGGGCCACAAATCAAATAGGACAAGAGATTACTTTTGTTTCTAATTATTTTATTATAGAAGAAGGACAAAAATAAAACGAAACTGTAACAAGTAATGAAACGTGCCTTACTAAATTCGCCTATCTACCTTCTATGTAAATTTTCTGATATCTGATGGCTTGTCTCCTCGTGTGATTCAAACCGGAAAAATCCGGTGGTGTACCGCATTACACCTTCAGTTTTCCTCTTATCACTGAATACGGACGGTATTTCACGTAAACGTATCGCATGGGTATTGAAGTTATTTTAATCAATCAACTGACATATCATCCTTTGTGTCCGTTAAAAGCCAGTAAGCTGTTTCTTTATGAATGTATTTGTTTTGCCATCGATTTCGACACAAAAGCAACCCAGGGAGTAAAAATATCAATGTAATATCAGTTAAATGGTTATTTCCAAACTTTTCCCCGGAAAATGTCGATGACTTAGATTATTTCACAAAAATCAAAACTACGACGATATTTTCATTTTTTTCAGTCACTTCCATCTAATGAATTCTTGTTTTCCAGAAAAATCAAAATTACTTGATTAGTTTCGTTTTGTCTACATCCTTCTCATTACATAATCTTGATGTTCGGACAAAACGCTAATAATAACAGTAGTTTCATTATTTTTGTATCATTTTTATTCCGTTCAAATAATTTTTTCCTCAAAATGAAAATTACTTGATCATTGTCGTTATGTTTGCAGCGTGTTTCATCTCATGACTTCCCTTACTGTCCAAAAATAGAAATTAATACATGACTTTCATTATTTCTGCATCATTTTCACTCCATGATCTTCATGTCTCAAAAAACGCTCCTAATACCGACAGATTCAGTGTCGCTACATCATTTTCATTCCATTAAATTAAGTTTCCTGAAAAACTCAAAATCACTATATTAGAAGCATTATCTTTGCATCATTTTTATCGCATGCTCTTGATGTTTTCACAAATCGGTCATTATACCGTACCTGTAGTTTCAGTAGTCTTTCATTATTTTCGTTTCGCTAGGTTATGTTTCCGAAAAATGAAAATCTTTTGATTGGTTTAGTTTTTTCTTCACCATTTACGTTCCAGTAACTTAGGTTTTCTCGAAAAATGAAAATTGCTAGATGACTTTCAATGTTTTTCAGTAACATTCAGGCAACTTCTGGAATTATATTTTCTATTGGAAACGATGTGTTCTATTTGAATGAAAACTGGTTATCATGCATGAAATTCATTAAAGATACACCATTCAAATGGTTAATTCGAATCACTCCGAAATGTTCTGTTTACATATACCATTTCGGAAAATAAAGTAACGTGTCAGAACAGATAGGATGTCCGGCCCTGCTGATTTCACATGAATTTATATATTATTTACGGTAACTAGTCTAGATGACTCCGTAGAATGAAGAGCTCTCACATTTCATCGCATAGCCCCATGAGGAGCACTAAGGCTGAGTTTTGTGAAAAGCTCCAGTGTTTCTTGCACTACTTCCTAGTAGCAATGGATTCATTTTAATCATTTCATGAACATGACTTTGGTGAAAACTAATCATTTTAATACCATGATTTACGTGCCAAAGTCATGCATGACTTTCAAAAACTGAAAAATGATGTCCGTTTCACGATAAGAAATGATATTTATTTCAGCAATGCTTAAACAGAAAAATATGATCATTTTCATTCGTTTTCAATGATTTTCATCGAAAGAGTCTCATATATTTCGTATCGTTTTCATGCCACGATTTACGGGTCGAAATCATGCATGACTTTCAAAAAACTGAAAGATTATGTCCGTTTCACGATGAAAAATGGCATTTTTTTCATTTTCTACATCATTTCTTCCAGCAAAACGTTTGATTAAAATGATGGAATTTACATCATTTTTTGCCAGTTTTTGATTCCATGGCAAGGGTTGATAGCCCAGCGAAAAAATATCTAATTATGGGAGATTTAAGTAGATTATAATCGAATTTTTCTGCACCAAAATCCAAATTATAATAGATTGAAATCGTCGAAACGAACGATAATTTGACTTTTAATCAAACAATAATCTTAAAAATCCTGTAAAATTTTGATTAAAATCATATGATCTGAATTTAATATGATTTTAATCAAAATTTTACAGGATTTTTAAGATTATTGTTTGATTAAAAATCAAATTATCGTTCTTTTCGACGATTTCAATCTATTATAGTTTGGATTTTGGTGCAGAAAAATCCGATTATAATCTACTTGAGTCTCCCATAATTAGATATTTTTTCACTGGGAGCGAAGGAGAAATCGTATCAGTGATTCTCATTCAATGAAACCGATGTGTAACACTTGTTTAAATAGAAGGTACACCATTTTCGTTCTCAGACAAGCCTTCCACTGACCTTGATCACGACCTAATCTCAGTTTCGAGGCTTCCATCCGATATATAATGAGACAAATAGCTTTCGCCCTCATCACACCGTACTTTTTAATTTTTTCCGAATTGAGTTCATACAACCTAGTTCACTTCACATACCATAGTCTTGTTTCTCTTTTCTAAAGTGATGCTAAGTTGAACTCGGAAAGAGTATTATATACATCATCAAATTCTTAGAAAGTAGTTTTTTCTATAGTGTAATGTGCACACTGAAAGAAAAAAAGGTGCCACACGAAACCCTAAAGGGTTCCGACTTTTGCAACGAAATCGAAACCCTTTGAGGTTTCGTAGAAATGAGGTTTCGTGAAAAGTCTTCATTTTTAATAGCTGATAGCGAGCCTTTCGTACTTGGAGTTCTTTACATTCCTGATTCAACATTGAATGTAAGTGTTGCCAAATGTTATGCTCCATTACGGCAGTAATTTTCCACCAGCATTCAATGCTAAAACCTCCCATTCTCTAAAAAAAGAGGTGGGTCCTGTGAAAACCGGTAGAAAAGTAAAAGCAAATTACTCTATCCTATAGCAAGTCACACGAAATCGTTGTAACATGGAAGCAATATTTCGATCACAAACTTCCCAACGTTTTTTTCATGATTTGCGCCGCTTCTTGTGGGAAGACACACAAACTTACTCGGTACTCCCTAGAAAAAATCAGGAAAGTTTGTGGCCAGGAGACTACTTCCATGTTCCAGCGACGCCATGTGTGTTTCTACAGAATACCGCAATTTTCAGGCTTTTCTTCTGCTAGTTCCTCCAGGTTCCGGTGGGCGAAACGATCAGCATGGGATGTTTGATCTAAATAAAAATAAAATATTTCATCAGCTTTTAACTATTTAAATTGAACTCACCATTATTATTTGTTCAGCTAGTAAATGATCTAACTAGGAAAGGAATATTTCATCAAGTAA